>OAMR01000340.1:906688-933951 GCA_900205405.1 Echinochloa crus-galli
GATGCAGTGCAACCTGCTTCTTTTACCATGACTACCACCAATAATTAATTCAACCTGTTTATCGAGAATTTTTGGCACAACAAAATAATCATCAATCAAGTGTTTTCTTCAACCTGCTTGTTTCTTTGGGGGTCAAGATTGTCTGTATTCTCTAATAGTCACCTCACATTTTTAGGAAACAGCCATATGAAATTTGTAGCACTTGCCTTGCCTGCTGCACATGCCTGGAGCCTGGAGGGTTCAGACTTCAGACGTTCAGTTTATATCGAGCGAGCCGATCCGTTTGCCGTCGCAGTCACAGACCTCTCGGCAGGGCAAGCTAGTAGCTAGCCATCTCAAGCACCATGCCGGGGCAGCCTCTGTACCCTGTCTCCAGCCCCTCCGCCGCACGGCCACCGCCGGCGACACCCAGGCCACTCGGACCACCCCCCCGGTGTCGCCGCCGGCCACGGTGGAGGAGGTTGGAGCACCGGCGCCATCGTCGGCATCTCCCTCGGGGGAGGGGCGGCGCTCGGTGCCTTGGCCCTCCTCGCCGTGTGGTTCTGGAAGCGTTGGGCTCGCCGGTCGCCTGACGCGGCGCCGGCGCGACCACAGGCGCCACGCCGGCGCGGCCCACCTCCTCCTCGGCCGCCGCCTCCTCAGGCCCACCCGCTCCCCCGGCCTCCAGCGTCGGCTTCCGGGGCACAGCGCCAGTAGAGGAGCCGAGGCGCAAGCGTTGATCTGACGACAACTAATGGTTAGCGCAAGTGTTGACTGTTCAGTGTGTTCACGCAGGGAGGTAGCTTGCTACGAGCTTTGAGGCAGCTGGTGTGTTGCAATGTCCGCGTTGCGCCTTCAGCTATTCAGTTAGCAGTGTTATCATATACAATATTATTACATCTGTTCTAAAATATAGATCGTTTTAACTTTTCTATCATAAATTTAAAAATATAACAAAATTTAAGGCATCTTTAAAGATTTTTTTATTAATAAAGTAAGTCATCATAAAAATATGATAATTTGTATAAAATTTTAAATTTTGAATAAGACGAGCGGTCAAAATTAGAGTAAAAAAATCCAGACAACTACATTTTATAACGAATGAAGTAGTATATACGGAGTATTCATATTGTCGTGTGTCGTCACGGTCGTGTTTGCTTTTATGATCTCAGTTGTTGTGACTGAAGATCAGAAACAATTCCTCACGATTATTGGTGTGCTTCGATGTTCGATCGTTGATTGTGTTGTGCTGTACAGATAAAATTACATTAGTGAGAAGGGAAGGAAGCTACATGAGGCACCTAGTAAAAAATTCTAGTCAACAAGAAATGGCCAGCCTTGCCAGAAAAAGCTTAGCGTACCA
Source organism: Echinochloa crus-galli (assembly GCA_900205405.1). NCBI lineage: Eukaryota > Viridiplantae > Streptophyta > Magnoliopsida > Poales > Poaceae > Echinochloa > Echinochloa crus-galli. Next base: position 908,031 of record OAMR01000340.1, read on the forward strand.
GTTGGGCTTCAACACATGCTAGATGAGTACTAGAGAGTGATAAGCAAGAAAAACCAAATGGTACGGTAAATGGTTTTTCCTTGTCGAAAGAGAACTTGCTATAGACGGTTTTAATACAACAAAAACGTAGGCTCAAACCCATAGACGTCTTGAACGATCGCTACTGCACTGAATCGGCCCACTCGCTCGAGTTGCCTTGCTTTCTCCTGTCCGGCTGCTGGCCATATGTCCCACATCCTTGTTCATCCGGCCGCTAGACCTCCAGTAGCAGAGCACAGGTACGCCACGCGACGGCCAGCGCACGGGCGCGGGGGTGACCAACGGAATGCGTTGCTCGCTGCTTGCTTTAGCCATTACTGATTTTTTATTCGCCAAAAAAGCTATATATATACTGACTGTGTTTCTATTATTTCGTTGGGCAGCCGCAGATCACGTTTCCTTGAAGTACAAGTGCAAGATGTAATAGCTCTTGATCATATACAAGCCATATATATGTACAAAGAAAAGACAGGAAAAAAGGAAACTTGTAAGAAAAACTATACATACAAGCTGGAGCACATACTTAATAAGCTGCAACGGGAAAAATAGAACAAGAAATGGATCGATCTTCCCCAAACCCAAAGCAAATAAGTAAGCATAGATGCACCAGCTTATTAGCACACCTAAGCTAGCCGGAAAAAAAAAGATGCTACATGCATGCCGCATCATTCAGGCTCCGGCCGTTGCATCCATGATCCATCAGCAGATCAGTTAAGCGAAGGCTCATCGATCGATCCATCTTCAAGCTCGATCACAACAAGCGGCAGACCCATCAAGGAACTGCACGAGGTACACTAATTAACATCACTATAGCCGGCGTCTCATGGACGGCGGCGTCGCCGACGGTGACGAGGAGGTGGTATTCTTGGCGGCCACCATGGACGACGCCACGGCGGCCTTGGCCCACGCCACGAGCTCCCGCTTCATCCGCTTCTCGTCGCCCCAGACCACCGGGTCCACGGGCCGGTCCCTCTCCGCGGCGAGGAACAGCGGCGCCGCCGCCCCTCCCGAGACCTCGCCGTCTCCGCCCGCCGCCGGGAACGGCCGCCGCAGCACCGTCTCCGCTTCCAGAGCCATCACTGATCCGCGGCCTAGCTTCCTCTCGCACACACCCTCGACCTTGAGCTCTGCCTCCGGCTCGGCTCGTGCCGCCACTTGTTAATAAATAAACTTGCTTCTGAGTTCTGATCACAGCTAGTGCCCCGGCCAGCTCGATCACAACGCAGGCAGCCAGGCAGGGACGCGATCGCCGTCGTATATATTTATCTATCCAGAGGCGCTTCCGGCGGCAGGCAGGCAGGCCGAATGGTTATCGAGAGTGTCGTGTGCGAGGATAATTGGGCACGAGGAACTCGTCGCTCGCGTCGCGTCGCTTTTATACACGGCCCGGGCTTGTTTGTTACGTACTACTGTCTGGAGCGGAGCGCGCCGCGTGTGCCCCGGCCGGGGCGCGCGCTTGGGATGATCTGGTTGGGCCGTCGCGGTCTCTGCTCTGCCGGGGAACGGGACGGGCCGGCATGGCCGCTTCTGTTCGGACACCGGCCGGTAGCCGCCGCACGCACGACACACGATTCTCGCCGGAGCCGCGAAAGCGAGCGTGCCGGTATACCGCTAGTGGCCAGTTTGTCTACGTGCTTTTCAGAATCAGACACGCGACGCCGCAGTTTCCGGCAAAAAAGTTTGAGACCTATCGTCGATGACCCGATCGATCCGGATAGATAGATATGTACGTCGTTGTGATTCGATCGTGCATGCCGGCGGAGCCAAGATATACATCCGAGACGTGGTGTCCGTATCTGTTCCTGCTGGATCACCACATCAATCACATATATGGGTCCTGCAGTGTATGGCCGGTATGGTACGTGCCTACAGATGATGGGCTAGCTACTACGTTGACACCTTTGGTGCAGTGGCGCCGTTACGTTCGTGGCTGAGCCTAACCTCTTGTGCAGCGCGAGCGCCGGAAGGGGACGAAATTTCAGCTCGGGGCACGACGCCCCCACATGCCCAAGCGGTGTGGTGACCGGCGGGACGAGGAGCTCCACAGGCGCATGGAGTGGTGCGGGGTCCCGCGAGCACGGGGTTTTCACTTTCAGTTATTCCTGGCGTGAGGGTGATGGATGGATCAGATTAAGCGCCGCGTGAACAGCACCACTGTACTACACTGTGTATTGTGTTTGGTTTAAGGAATAAACTGAGGTGATATCTGATATATCATATCTTCTTGCTCTTTCATTTTTTTTTACAAATAGAATGAATTGGTTGCTCTATCTATAGTTAACCAACTCATCCTTAACAAGCACATCATTAATAGAAGCACGAGAGATGGAATAATCCACCATTATATTCCTCCTCCTATAATTCATTGGATGAAGTCATTCCTCTCAAAACAAACATATATATACCCTCTTACAAAAACTAGGGTAATCGCGTATCACAGTGATTTTTAATACTGGTGTGATGTGATCTTATTAACTCTTTTTGTTATTGCCATTTTATGCTTTTCAGAAATGCAATTCAGATTAGTGTCTTTGGAGTTCATGAAGCTTAAGGTGTTGCTTGTTGAGATTTAGAAGGTGGCCTGGTGTTGATGGATCAGGCTGTCAGGCACTGATGAGGATGTTGTATGGACAGTTCAGATTGGGTAAGTCTGAATGTTTACGCGTGTATTTTACATTTCTATGAAAAAAATTTCGACTTAATGATGTACTCCTTCACTAAAGCATTGGATCAGCCTTATTTTGCTGCATGTCCATCCCGTCTCAGTATCATTTTCAACACCAGACACACTATGATCTGCAAGATAACAATTTGTTTATTGCCTCTTCTAGCTGCTCACCCACATGATGTTACTCACTTCAGCTAATCCTAAACCATGACTTGATGACTATCCTCACATATGTTAGCATCACCTAATCTCCTCGTTCATTAGTGCAAACTGCAAAGACAACGACGGCGCTAAGTACCAGACCCGTATACCATAGGAATTTATTTCCACTGATGTGACGCACATAACGGACTGCTATATTACGCTACCAGAATAGGTATATATTGCTATGATATGTATAGTATTTCAATTCGAAAGAGTAGCAAATTAAAATATCTCAGTCGCGTTCCAGCTGCTCGTATACTCGCCTTCCATCCATGCATTGCGACCAAGAGCGCGCTAGACCGGCAAATTAAAGCGACGTCCATGAAGAAGAGTTGATCCGCTTTGCAACTTTGCTTGGATCATGACGCCGATATCGGCTGAGTTTTGAGCAGGTTGGGCACTATTACATTCTAAATGGTCGCCACAACATCCTTGACCACGGCAAGTAGACTCCTCGATGACTGAAAACCCCATAGCAAAAAAATATTTTAATGTGGGATAAAAGTGTTACAAGGTGCAAAGGAGGAACATAAGGCCCTCCGCAGTGTGACGCTGGAGTGATGCCCAAATAAGAGAGAGTGTTTGGGTATCACTTCCAACACTGCGGCTACCGATGTCCAAGCTAGTAAATTTATGAGCGGCGCACGTCCAGACACTGATGCTGAAAGTTAAAACATGAAGAAAACTGAGCACCCTATTCTTTCGCCGTGCAATACTGAAGAGAGAGGCTGAATGCTCAATTACGGTTTTAGCTTTCCTTTTTTATTTGTAAAGTGGAAGGCAGCGACGCTCACGTTGTAGGCTTGCAAGACGATTCCTGTTTTCTGGTCGTGGAGCCCGATTTTTCTTTGGGCATCACTCCACGCTGCCGAGGGTCTAAGGGTTTCTCGAGAACTTTTTGTCTGGGTATCTTTTTTTTTGTTAAAGGGTATGGATTTGGCTAACATCGTGTTGGTGTAGGGGCTGAATATTCTGCCTGATCCATTATGATGCTAATTCTTTCTTGGACGAGGTTTTATTTGTACTCAGAATTCAAAAGTAGTACGTTTATAGTTAAGGACACCTGCGCTCTGATACTCACCTGTGTTTTAAACAGTTCAGTCCTAGCTCACCAACTTCAACAACAGTAACCGTATAGGTCAATAAAAAATCATAAGCTACACTCAGGACCCCAGACATATAAATCTTGATCATGTATATGTACAGAGAAAATACTATATTACAAAAGAAGAACTGGGTGCATCCTTTGTAGCCTCCCCCTAGGAAAAGTATACAATACAGCAAGAAATATATGACAGCTAGCCTTCCCCAAGCAAGCAAGCATAAAGCTAGCCAAACAACGATGGCGAGGTGCATGTGCATGTGCATAGCCCGGCCATATCCATCCGACCATCCCAATACCCCGCCCTTCATTCAGCTTGCTGCGCGCATCAAAGGGAAGCCTCATCGATCTCGATCTAACCTCCCTGTGAGCTTGAAAACTCTAATTAATTAAGCTATATATATGCTCCCTGCGCGCGTCTCATGGACGGCGACGGCGGCGGGACGCGTTCTTGGCGGCCGCCATGGACGACGCCACGGCCTTGGCCCACGCCACGAGCTCCCGCTTCATCCGCTGCTCGTCGCCCCAGATCACCGGGTCCACCGCCCGGCCCCTCCCCGTGGCGAGGGACGCCGGCGCCGCCCTGGCCGAGGCCTCGCCCTCACCACCACCCCCGGCCGCCGGGAACGGCCGCGCCATCTCCGCTCCCAGAGCCATGTGGGCGGCGGCTCGGGGCGCAGGCTAGACTGCTGGAGGCTACGGCTGAAGGGTGGCGAGCTCGTGAGGGAGGGATCGGAGCTAAGGATGATTTGGCACGGACTCGCCGCTCCCCCTCCACGTCGTTTTTATACGCGGGCGCTCGCGCGACATCTGCCGCGCATTGATTCCTTGCGCCGGGGAATATAATGGGATCGTGTGTCTGCGCGGCCGCCGGGCGGGCGCTTGGGATTTTGTTGGGGGCGTCGCGGTCCGGCGCCTCTGACCCGCGCGGAATGGGACGGGCACAATGGCATAGGGCCGGCCTCAACGGCCCTGTTGGAGCGGCAGCGGCTACACCGGCGTACAGTGCTACACGTTGCGGATACGATTCTCGGCAACGGCCGCGAGGTGTGTGCGCGAACGAAAAGCAAGCGTGCCGTGGCCGGGACACAGATCATGGAGAATATATCTCCATATATATCCGTTCTTGTCGTATCACGGATCGATCTCCAAAAAGTGGAGCGATAGAGTATCGTGGTGAGCAACGTGTGTGCAAACTGTAGAGTGCGTACGTGCCCGTGTCTCCTGTGACCTGCCATATATCTTCGTCGTCTTTCGTGCAGCGCCGTCGCGTTTGCGTGCAACATGTGCGTCGCCTAATAACCTCGATCGCGCGCGCACGCAGCGGCAGGGGACGAAACGGAATTCAGGCTCCACGATACGGCGGGGCCACACGCATATGCCGCGCGAGCTGGGGACGACGGACCGATCGAGGAGCATGGTGCTGTGGACCTGCACGGCACGGGGTCTCCACTTTCAGCGCGGTTATTGTCGTGAGGGTGATGGATGGATCGGATTGAGCCGTGAAAGGGGTGCTGGTCCGGTACCGTTAGTGGCTGGCCGGGTAGGGTCATCAAATGACATCAGTGCACATGGCATGGTTCTTAAAGTAAAATACGACCCTGAGATTGATATCAGTGTTTATATACGGTGGTGACAAAATCTTTGCATTTTTTTCCTGCCCAATATATACACAATAATAACAGGAAGATTAATTCTAGCTACCTCAGAGTAGGTATATTTTTACACGTCACCAGTTTTATACGTGGTATAATATATAGTGACATGAATGATTTCTGGTGATGTGAAGGAGAGAGAATGACGTTGTTGTTTCGTAAAACAAGTGTCTGGTGAGCTCAATTTTAACACTAAGATCACTAGTCAAAGGATATGACATTACATACAACTAAGACACAACAAAGCTACTAGCTGGGCTCCGGTGCTGGCGATGGCCGTCCCACGGCAAATCTAGAGGGCATTGCCGGTTGTGCAGGCACTGCTCGACAGACGTTGGGCCAGAGGCATCACAGGCGATCTGACGACGCCGGCGATCGCCGATTATCTTCGCCTTTGGAACATGCTAAAGGACGTGCAGCTAACCGAAGGAGTACATGATCAGCTCGTGTGGCGTTGAACTAGCACCGGGCAATATACGGCCAAGTCTGCATACAACATGATGCTTCATGGAACACAACACTTCGAAGGCGCTGATTTGATTGGAAGACTTGGTCACTGCTGAGAGTATGGATCTTTCTATAGCTTGCATTCCAGAGGAGACACTGGACCGCGGACAGGCGGCATCGGCACGGGCTGGACGCGCACACGACCTGCCTCCTCTGCGATCACGAACCGGAGACCAGCGATCATCTGTTCATCGACTCCTACACCAAGCAGATATGGGCGCCCATCCTGCAGCGCCTCGGTGACACGCAGCTCCTGCAGGGAGGTTGCCACATTGTGTGCTGGTGGAAGCACCTTCGAGCATCGTTGTCGGCGGGGAAGAAGAAAGGTTTTGACAGTTTGTTTGCGCTAACGACTTGGAGCATCTAGAAGGAGTGCAATGCCAGGGTGTATTTCGAGGAGAAGCCTACGATGCGCAAGGGCTGCTAATCAAGATCAGGAATGATGCGCAACTATGGATCACTGCGGGCGCCAAGGACCGAGGTTGCCTATGTAGCGAGTAGTCCCGTTGAACCCCCATGGTTGCGTCCCGGGCTGGTCGTTTTCCCTTTCGCGCAACATGTGTGCCGCAAAACTTGCCACCTCAATGGCGATCGGTAACTCAATTTCTCTCCTTATTTAATCTAATGGTGCACAAACTTCCTGCGTATTTGAGAAAAAAAAAGACACAACAAAAAAGACAATCCATTGTGTGAACTATATGTTCAGTCATCTCAAAGTTATATGTCAATGTATAAAGACCGCATATTAGATGGCGTCTACTTGCAAAGGTAACGCATGCTGGGCTAAGTGTTGAGCTCGATCGAAGCAGGCGGCAGTGTCTCAAACAAGCTTATCAAGCAACGGAGTGATGCAAACTAGCTATTATTGTAAATAGTCTCCAACGAGAATGCATCAAACCAATATTATTACTAACGGCCTATTCGCTGGCTGGTGGCTGGTGCTGGTTTTTGCTGAGAGAAAAACACTGTTGGTTAGTGGCTGATAAGCCAGGCGAACATGCGTAAGAAGGGATCACCGCTACTAAAAGAGGCACATGTCCCAAAGAACATACAACATGGTAGCACACAACGCAAACATAACTTACACAAAAAGAACAAGAATAAATAAAATATTTATCATGATGTTGGCTCCTATTGAAATAATCTTCACACTATGAGCCAAATCCTGATCTAGTAAAAAATAACAATTATCATGTGCTTGAAGCTCTAACCACAAAACTAACGACAATACTATTACCGGCCTCAATCCTCATATCCACGAAGAGCAATGTTCATCCAAAAGACATTGAAAGTTGGAGATTTTGAATTGTGGGCATACGCATGACCCAAATTATGTTCATTGCCGCATAAAGGTCTAACCAAGTGGCACCTACCAAGAAGGACATCACATGACATAGAACTGACGTCATCACCTATCTAGATTTGCATACAGTACATATTTATATGGATTAGTATACATGTATTTGAATATCAATGTTTAGACTGGTGTTTCGTATGAAAAACAAAAAGATGAACAGCGCCGGTAAGGGTCTTTGCGCGGTCGAGGCCCGTAATTAAGGCCCGGTTTGAATCTATCAACTAAATTTTAGCTGCTAAAGTTTAGATGTTAGGGATTCAAATGGGAGCAGCTAAAACTCAGCTAAATTTAGCTACTAGCTAAAAATGTATGATTTTTCTAACCGGTTGAATCTAGCTAAAACATATTTAAAGATAGAATTGTCCCTCTCCTAAAATCAATACGGCCACCATCTTTTTTTCTAATATTTTATTAGGGATAGCATGATCTAATTATTTTAATTAGTAGCAGCTAGAGTATCGGATCGAAACGGGACCTAAGATCCAGTAGGTAAAATGCTTTCACCAATGGTACAAGCTAAGGTAGACACCATACATAACAGCAAAATGCTAGGCTGCCAAGCTATGCGACGCCCAGACCGGCCGCTAGGTCGAGAAGCTCCTCGACGAAGACGAAGAAGAGGAAGCCGAAGAAGACAACAACTGCGCTCAAAGTACGGTGTCGCTATTAGTGGTCTAAGCAACCAAATTAACTAGACAGACGTGAATGTTTACGGCTGTGATTTCGACTGATTTCATGTCACGGTATGTGCGTGTGTGGTTTCACTGAACCATGCATTGATCAGCCCTTTTTCTAACGGTGCGCGATGCATGCCCCGTCATGTCAGGATATCATTTTCGATCTCTCTCCCTGCACCAGGTACACCCGCTGATCGAGGATCTGAAAGATATCAATTTGTTCATCGCCTCTCCTCGCCGTACGCTCATCTTCGGGCCAGCTAATTAATCCTGGGGCCCGGCCTTTCATTATCCTCTTTCTAAACCACCAGTATCACCGCAGGTTAGCATCATCACCTAATCTCGGCATTCAACACGATCAAGGAGGACAACACTGATCGAGCAGAAGGTCCGATCCGTATATTCGGGAACTAATTTGATACCGCTCGTGACGTGACGTCTATAAACCATGTATGAACAACGACGACTAGCCTGCTGCCTGCCAGATTAGTACTCGCGTATTCGGTATTTTGTAGGTACGTATTTATGAGCAAATATCTCTGTCGCGTTCGAGCCTTCTTCCAAGTGTCACGTCACGACAGCAAAATTATAACGACGACCTCGATGCGCAAAAATTGCAAAAGACCAACGGAATCCCGGCCCAACGACTGATCGGCGTCGACCAACCGAGATTTCAGCCGTCGGTGTCGCTACTTGCGGCCGTGACAACGCCGGCGAGGCGAGTCATGGTGTTGAATTGTTGATGGAAGGATCTGTGTGTTGCTCGTGTACGTTGCGGCGGCGATCACTCACTCGATAGCAAGCGAATTGAGTGGATAATGGCGACTAAGAGCAACTCCAACAGCCTCTCTATATCTATTTTGCTCAGCAAAAGAAAAGAGAATGAGAAAAAAACTCGATCCAACAGTCTCGCTATACCCATCCGCTCGCCATCTCGTTCGGCATCCGCACCTCCCCATTCGGAAAAGATGCAGAGCCATAGCGATTCGCCATCCCTCTTCCCCGTCGGGCGCCCTCCCCCTCTTCCCGCCAATCGAGGCCGCGGAGGCCGCCACAAGGCTGCTCCGCCACTTGCTGCTCCCCACCGCCACCGCCGGCGCGAAGGTGAAGACGGCATGTGGCGGAGCACGGGCTCGGCGTCGAAGTCACAGCGCGCCAGGAAGAGCAGCAGGCCGACCACCGGCAGCGGCGCCGGGCCAGGGGGAGCGGCGGCGAGCCGTCGGTGCCATCGGCAAGGGTCTTGGCTGGGCTGCGGGCTCGGAAGAGGAGCGAGCAAAGGACTAGAGGAGGCAGAGCTGCTGCGCCTCGCGGCGGCGGGGCAGCAGCTCTCCTTGGCCGCCGACTTGCCGGTGGCGAGGAAAGCGTCGCTGCAGCGGTTCATGGAGAAGCAGAAATGGAGGGCCGCCGCGCGTGCCGGGAGCCATACCACCGCCCCGACGAGCGATGCGACGAGCTCACGCTTGGGGATCGAATCGACGAGGCAGAGCAGGTGGGGAAGGAGGCGGAACAGAGGTGGGGAAGAAGGAGGAGGGGTGGAGCAGACTAGATTTTGGATAGTCTGTTGGAGTATACCAAAATATAGAGAGAAAATCTTTTCTAAATGGATCTCTAAATTGGATTATAGAGATTAAAAATTAGCTAAGGCCTTGTTTAGATCCCAAATTCCACTCCCAAATTTACTATGCAAAAAGCAAACAAGCTTATCAAGCAACGGAGTGATGCAAACTAGCTATTATTGTAAATAGTCTCCAACGAGAATGCATCAAACCAATATTATTACTAACGGCCTATTCGCTGGCTGGTGGCTGGTGCTGGTTTTTGCTGAGAGAAAAACACTGTTGGTTAGTGGCTGATAAGCCAGGCGAACATGCGTAAGAAGGGATCACCGCTACTAAAAGAGGCACATGTCCCAAAGAACATACAACATGGTAGCACACAACGCAAACATAACTTACACAAAAAGAACAAGAATAAATAAAATATTTATCATGATGTTGGCTCCTATTGAAATAATCTTCACACTATGAGCCAAATCCTGATCTAGTAAAAAATAACAATTATCATGTGCTTGAAGCTCTAACCACAAAACTAACGACAATACTATTACCGGCCTCAATCCTCATATCCACGAAGAGCAATGTTCATCCAAAAGACATTGAAAGTTGGAGATTTTGAATTGTGGGCATACGCATGACCCAAATTATGTTCATTGCCGCATAAAGGTCTAACCAAGTGGCACCTACCAAGAAGGACATCACATGACATAGAACTGACGTCATCACCTATCTAGATTTGCATACAGTACATATTTATATGGATTAGTATACATGTATTTGAATATCAATGTTTAGACTGGTGTTTCGTATGAAAAACAAAAAGATGAACAGCGCCGGTAAGGGTCTTTGCGCGGTCGAGGCCCGTAATTAAGGCCCGGTTTGAATCTATCAACTAAATTTTAGCTGCTAAAGTTTAGATGTTAGGGATTCAAATGGGAGCAGCTAAAACTCAGCTAAATTTAGCTACTAGCTAAAAATGTATGATTTTTCTAACCGGTTGAATCTAGCTAAAACATATTTAAAGATAGAATTGTCCCTCTCCTAAAATCAATACGGCCACCATCTTTTTTTCTAATATTTTATTAGGGATAGCATGATCTAATTATTTTAATTAGTAGCAGCTAGAGTATCGGATCGAAACGGGACCTAAGATCCAGTAGGTAAAATGCTTTCACCAATGGTACAAGCTAAGGTAGACACCATACATAACAGCAAAATGCTAGGCTGCCAAGCTATGCGACGCCCAGACCGGCCGCTAGGTCGAGAAGCTCCTCGACGAAGACGAAGAAGAGGAAGCCGAAGAAGACAACAACTGCGCTCAAAGTACGGTGTCGCTATTAGTGGTCTAAGCAACCAAATTAACTAGACAGACGTGAATGTTTACGGCTGTGATTTCGACTGATTTCATGTCACGGTATGTGCGTGTGTGGTTTCACTGAACCATGCATTGATCAGCCCTTTTTCTAACGGTGCGCGATGCATGCCCCGTCATGTCAGGATATCATTTTCGATCTCTCTCCCTGCACCAGGTACACCCGCTGATCGAGGATCTGAAAGATATCAATTTGTTCATCGCCTCTCCTCGCCGTACGCTCATCTTCGGGCCAGCTAATTAATCCTGGGGCCCGGCCTTTCATTATCCTCTTTCTAAACCACCAGTATCACCGCAGGTTAGCATCATCACCTAATCTCGGCATTCAACACGATCAAGGAGGACAACACTGATCGAGCAGAAGGTCCGATCCGTATATTCGGGAACTAATTTGATACCGCTCGTGACGTGACGTCTATAAACCATGTATGAACAACGACGACTAGCCTGCTGCCTGCCAGATTAGTACTCGCGTATTCGGTATTTTGTAGGTACGTATTTATGAGCAAATATCTCTGTCGCGTTCGAGCCTTCTTCCAAGTGTCACGTCACGACAGCAAAATTACAACGACGGCCTCGATGCGCAAAATTAAAATTTCCAAAGACCAACGGAATCCCGGCCCAACGACTGATCGGCGCGACCAACCGAGATTTCAGCCGTAGGTGTCGCTACTTGCGGCCGTGACAACGCCGGCGAGGCGAGTCATGGTGTTGATGGAAGGATCTGTGTGTTGCTCGTGTACGTTGCGGCGGCGATCACTCACTCGATAGCAAGCGAATTGAGTGGATAATGGCGACTAAGAGCAACTCCAACAGCCTCTCTATATCTATTTTGCTCAGCAAAAGAAAAGAGAATGAGAAAAAAACTCGATCCAACAGTCTCGCTATACCCATCCGCTCGCCATCTCGTTCGGCATCCGCACCTCCCCATTCGGAAAAGATGCAGAGCCATAGCGATTCGCCATCCCTCTTCCCCGCCGGGCGCCCTCCCCCTCTTCCCGCCAATCGAGGCCGCGGAGGCCGCCACAAGGCTGCTCCGCCACTTGCTGCTCCCCACCGCCACCGCCGGCGCGAAGGTGAAGACGGCATGTGGCGGAGCACGGGCTCGGCGTCGAAGTCACAGCGCGCCAGGAAGAGCAGCAGGCCGACCACCGGCAGCGGCGCCGGGCCAGGGGGAGCGGCGGCGAGCCGTCGGTGCCATCGGCAAGGGTCTTGGCTGGGCTGCGGGCTCGGAAGAGGAGCGAGCAAAGGACTAGAGGAGGCAGAGCAGCGTGGGTGCGTCGAGATCGAGGAGAAGGGCGCCGTCGACGAGCGTGGAGGGGAGGGCGAGTGGGCGGGGGAGGGAGCGCTCACCGTTGGCACTGCCGTTGGCCTCGGCGCCGTTCTCCTCCTGCTTGGGCTTCTTCTCCGCGGGCTCGGTCGTGGGCGCCGAGAGGATGGGCGCCGCCTGCGCTCGGCCCGCCGCGCCTGTGCGGCGGCCCCTCCCTCTGATGTCGGGCGCCGACGTCGACGCGGCCCCTGACCACTCCACATCGAGGAGCCCGAGGCCGGGCCCGCGGCGCAGCTGACCATCGTGTACAGCGGCCGGGTGCTGGTGCTCGACGACGTCCCGGCGGACAGGGCGTCCGACCTGCTGCGCCTCGTGGCGGCGGGGCAGCAGCTCTCCTTGGCCGCCGACCTGCCGGTGGCGAGGAAAGCGTCGCTGCAGCGGTTCATGGAGAAGCAGAAATGGAGGGCCGCCGCGCGTGCCGAGGAGCCATACCACCGCCCCGGCGAGCGATGCGACGAGCTCACGCTTGGGGATCGAATCGACGAGGCAGAGCAGGTGGGGAAGGAGGCGGAACAGAGGTGGGGAAGAAGGAGGAGGGGTGGAGCAGACTAGATTTTGGATAGTCTGTTGGAGTATACCAAAATATAGAGAGAAAATCTTTTCTAAATGGATCTCTAAATTGGATTATATAGATTAAAAATTAGCTAAGCTGTTGGAGTTGCTCTAATGGCGGGGGCGATCACCACTCAATGGCAAGCGAATGATAAAAAACCCTTTATTTTTTAGATAAAGAAAGTTTCAAAACAAATAAAAAACCCGACTACTATAAATAAAGTTGTGTTGGGCTATATTATTACAAGTTTTGCTTTTTATAGGGTTATTATGGTTAGCCACGTTTTTTTGTTTTCTTTTGTTATTATGCTTTACAGTACGTAGCTACTGATGTCATTACTAGCAAATATTGTCACTTGTCATGACAGTTGTCTTGTAACTTGAACATTCTTTTTCTTAATTTTGTAAAAAGACGACACAAAGGAATTTATGTAGCACTTTTGGGAGTGTTACAATCACCCTCTTCAATTCAATCCGTAGACCAGAAGAATACACGAGTTATTGCAATGAAAGGTCCACATTGCCGTTAGATGGACTTAGATGATAGCGGATTACCGGTATTACAAATTTGAAGCCTGTTATTGAGTTGCACGCACCGATGCGCAACCCAAAAGTTTGTTCTAATGAGGAAATATGTACAACTCAATCATATTTCAGAATTAAGAATATATATTTCAGCTTTCAGGAATTAGGACTAATATCCCTAGGCCCTGAAAGTTTCCGAATAAAATTCTAATCATCCAAAATAGCCCTCTGTGTAATACCAAAACATATTGAACCATGCACACCTTAGCTCACCACCCTAAGGGCTGTTGTGACTCCATTTCAAATTATTGGACACTTCAGATCAAAATCCACCATGGAACATCAAAATAAATACACTGCCAATACATATTCCATAGTGGATTTAATAATTTTGATGTTGTAGATGTTCATACTTTTTCTGTAAATTTGATCAAAATTAGATAAGCTTGACTTAGAATAAAATTCAACTGACCAATAGTTTTAAACCAAGTGAATATCTGGCAAGACGACTAATGTTTATTACTAACTCTGTAGGTCATTTGATTTTTTTTCACCACAAGTTTGAATACTCGTCTTATTCAAAAAAATTGTAAAAATATAGTCAAATTTAAGGTATTTTTAAAGATTTTTATTAATAAAGCAAGTTACTATAAAAATATGATAATTTATACAAGAGTTTAAATAAGATGAGCGGTTAAACTTGAAGTGAAAAAAGTCAAATGATCTATAATTTAAAATGAAGGGAGTATTAAACTTATAAGTCCATTAACCATCGAACAACCGAAATGGTTGGTCTTTCTGGATAGGTACGGGCACCGGCGGAGTGCAAGCTCGGCCATGGAGATCTCGCCATGGGGAGGGGATGGAGAGAGGTTGAAGAAGAGGGAAGAGGGGCAATCTGGTCAAATTGAATAGCAAAAATTGAGTTTGGTCATTGTAGCGTAGGAGACAACGAATTTATGGTCATTTTAGATAAGCCCAGTGTGTGGTGGTCATTTTAGAGAAGCCCACAGTTTTCGTGGTCAAAATGATAAAAGTCTCAAATTCGAGAGAGCAAGCAACGTTTGTTGAGTCTATCTCCAGAAATTACCTGGCTCAAGCCCAGCAGAAAACAAAGGGGCATATTATATTATATTCAGAGATTGCCTTGCGTTTCAAACATTGTCTGTAAACCATCACCTATTGGAAACAAGGTTTTCCCTGAGAGTTAAAAACCAACATGCTCGTTATTGTCCTGAGGGAAAATCGTAAAAAAAACACCCACAGGAGTGTTCTGTTTTCCCGCAGTGGAGATACGAAGAGCGAGCAATTACCGATGTTAACAATATGCTAATTGATTGCAAAAGGCTATTTCTATTTGGATGTATGTTTCTTCAATGTTACTCAATACAGTAGTTCTAATAATATACAACTGCTTGGGAGAAAAATTCAGTACATTTGTCACGATCATCCTATATAAGACAGTACATCAAGAACTCCTCTCCGAGTAAACATATGAACAAATGGTGCCCTTCATGCTAGATATGCATCGTTTTCCTCTGTACCGTGCCCACCAGAGTCGGCAGTTTGCCTTCTCTGCATACTCTTTTTTAAGCTCACTGACATCTGAAGTGAAGATCTCGATCAGTGGCCATGCACCAGATTAGGAGCCGAAGGCTCACTGATCGATCTATCTACAAGCTCGATTTCTACAAGCCGATCCATGAACGAACTACACGTACACGTACACTATCCCCTGATGCGTCTCACGGACGGCCACGGCGACGCCGACGGCGTGGAGGAGGAGGAGGTGTTCTTGGCGGCCGCCATGGACGCCACGGCCTTGGCCCACGCCACGAGCTCCCGCTTCATCCGCTCCTCGTCGCCCCAGATCACCGGGTCCACCGACCGGTCCCTCTCCGTGGCGAGGAACGCTGCCGGCGCCGGCCCGCCCGAGACCTCCCCGTCCAGCAAATCAACTGCAGAGACAAATCCCCGCCGAGATCTACCGATCCGAGACCCCAAAAATTAACAATCCCTCTCCCGCGGTGTAGAATCGAGCACCGGAAGCCAGCATGGCCTCGGCCGGGCAGATCCAACACGAACGAAAAACATGGCAGTGCACTCACCGGTTAGCAGATCGGGTAGACCAACATGGCGCCGCCCGGCCGCCCGCGCCCCGACCGAGCCGCCCGGGCGTCAGCCCCGCCGCCTCAAGCGCAGGGACGGACTCGCCGACGAACTCCCGCTGCTGCTTTCACTAGGGTCTGGAGAGGAAGACGAGAGGTTTGGGGGAGAAGTAGGAGAGCTCGCTGGTCAGATGTGAATGAAAAACTGGGAGGGGAAGGAGGTGGGAAAGCAAAACCCAAAAGATTGGGGGCAGCGGCCAGCGGGAGCGCTTGTGTGGGTGGCTATCAGGATGGTAGGTCGCTGACGTGTGGGGTTAGAGCTGCTTCGGGCCCGCCTGCAGTGGAAGAGGTGGGAACGAGAGCGGTGAGATCTGGATGCGAGCTGTCTCTTATACACATCTAGATGCAAGGTTTTCCCTGAGAGTTAAAAACCAACATGCTCGTTATTGTCCTGAGGGAAAATCGTAAAAAAAACACCCACAGGAGTGTTCTGTTTTCCCGCAGTGGAGATACGAAGAGCGAGCAATTACCGATGTTAACAATATGCTAATTGATTGCAAAAGGCTATTTCTATTTGGATGTATGTTTCTTCAATGTTACTCAATACAGTAGTTCTAATAATATACAACTGCTTGGGAGAAAAATTCAGTACATTTGTCACGATCATCCTATATAAGACAGTACATCAAGAACTCCTCTCCGAGTAAACATATGAACAAATGGTGCCCTTCATGCTAGATATGCATCGTTTTCCTCTGTACCGTGCCCACCAGAGTCGGCAGTTTGCCTTCTCTGCATACTCTTTTTTAAGCTCACTGACATCTGAAGTGAAGATCTCGATCAGTGGCCATGCACCAGATTAGGAGCCGAAGGCTCACTGATCGATCTATCTACAAGCTCGATTTCTACAAGCCGATCCATGAACGAACTACACGTACACGTACACTATCCCCTGATGCGTCTCACGGACGGCCACGGCGACGCCGACGGCGTGGAGGAGGAGGAGGTGTTCTTGGCGGCCGCCATGGACGCCACGGCCTTGGCCCACGCCACGAGCTCCCGCTTCATCCGCTCCTCGTCGCCCCAGATCACCGGGTCCACCGGCCGGTCCCTCTCCGTGGCGAGGAACGCTGCCGGCGCCGGCCCGCCCGAGACCTCCCCGTCGCCGCCCGCCGCCCGGAACGGCCGCCGCAGCGCCGCCGCCGACTCCGCTTCCATAGCCATCGACCAATGATCCGCGCGCACCACCACGATCTATCGAGGCCGTCGATCGGCCGCAGCTTCTCTTTTCTTCCAAGAGAACGAGGCCGAGAACTCGAGAAGCGGAGCTTGTCTATGCTTTCTGTGATCACACCGTGTTCGTTCTCAGCTCAGCTCAGCGCGCTCCCCAGCGACGCGATCGAGGCCTTTTTATGCAAGAGCGAGGCGAGGGGAGGGGATCGGCGGAGGATAATTGGCACGAGGAACTCGCGGCGCGTGCCTCGGCGTCGCTTTAGCTTTCTACGCGGAGGCGGGGCGGGCGCCCATTGAATCGTCGTGTGACGCGGGGCGCGCCGCGTCTGGCCCGGACGCTTCGAGTTGGTTTACCGTTGCAGCATCGCGGTCGGGGAGCCTCCGGCGGGGGATGGGACGGGCATGCACGCGCGCATGGCCGCTTCTGCTGAAACGTGCGTGCAGCGCGGCAGCGCTACACGGAGGACACGATCCTCTCGAGGGGCACGAACGAACGAAAAGCGAACGTGACGGTGTACCGGTGTGTATCGGCACCTTGCTCGACGCGACAGTTTTGTAGGCTAAAAGGTTAGAGTATGTATATATATGTGGCGAAGGTACGCGAAGCATATGGTATATATCCATATCCGTATACACGTATCCATCCATCAATCGAGATGGGCTACCCGCCATCGCGGTCGGCACGTACAGAACTTTGCTAGGTGGCGCACGCCGGGAAGCTTCGAGTGGCCCCCCTCCCCTATCTTTTTTTTTTATTACTGCTAACGTCCTTTATCCACGAAAATTTTTGTTTTTAATTAAAGGGCTTTTCAGACAGTTTATCGTTGTAATCTTTTTTTTTTCACGGCAGCTTCTTTAAACAAGGTTTCGGAAGAACAACTTATGTATGATTGTATGGATAAGTTTCTAAGGAAAACTTGTTCAAAATAAGTTTTAAAAACTTGTTTAACTAAGTTTTATTTATTACAAAAAAAATAAAAAAAAGGAACAGAATTCCTGCATTCCTGTGCATTGATACCTCGCGCGTGGCACAGGCCATGGAATGGAACGAAAATTCAGCACCGCGGGTGTAGCGGAAGGTGACATAATTTAAGCTCGACGGTACCGTGGGACCACATGCGCGTGACGGCGCGGCAGGGTGTGGTGGTAACCGGCCGGCAGGCCGAGGAGGGACCTCCAGATGCGCATGGAGCTACGGTGCAGGACTGCAGGGGCCCGGCACGGCATCGGCTCGGCGTTTTCGCTCTCATCGGGTCCTGTCGTGAGGGCGATGAAGAAGGTGGCAGTAGGGGTGGTTGGGAGTTGGGACTAGTCTGACCTTGTGTACTACCAACAGTAGCAGCAAGGTTCACATGACAGTAATGCTGCTTAAAGACCCTGAGATGGCGATCAGTTTGGTGGTAATAACACTACAAGAAATTTGTTAATCTATGACAGTTAGCTTTCGTCACAGATCACTAAAAAATTGTCATAACCTAGTACCTGTGACGTTTTCAAATTTTGTCATGTATTGAGCGTCACGGTTGAACCTCGTGACGTTTCTTAAAAAAACGTCATAGATTAACTCAATCCATGACGATACGACATCGTCATAAGTTTGGATCCAGCCCATACAACCCAGCCCGAGCCCATTACCTGTGACGAAAATAAACGTCACGGATTCAATTGACACGTCACAACAACCTGGCATGGATGATGATGTGGAAGCTGACATGGCGATGATGTAGCAACTGACATGGCAATGATATGGCAGCTGACATCACAATGACGTGGCAACGTTGTGTTATGACCTAATTCAAACTGGGCCCCCTAAAATGGGCCAAATTTGGCCCATATAAGAATCAGCCCATACAAAATATAAAAATCACAGCCCATATAAAAATCAATCCATATAAAAATCACAGCCCAATAATCACATCAATCACAACTCAAATATATCACATGAACAATCTTGACTTCAAAATAATAGTCAGCAACAACAACACTACCAAAATTACAATATATATTACAATCAATATCTCAGGTTATATTCAGAGGCACATCGAAATAACAGTTACACTCATGTTTTCATGTTGCATCCACTGGACCTTCTCTTCAATAATCTGCAACCGAAATAAAAATATGCATCAATTGTTTACTGCTAACACCAACCACAAAAGCATTAACAAATCAAATCTCAAAGGTAATCAAACTTAAGTATACTTGCTGTTTGCAAAACTCGAGGCCAGGCACGAGCTGTTACTCAAGATGACAATACAATTATACGACCAGACTTGCAAAAGATTTGACAAACAAGCAGCAAAACCATCGACATAAGAGTTTAAAAACAGATTGTATGAAGATGCAATGTGGAGCATATAGATAATGTAGTGCAGATAGCACACTGATATCAGCAATAGTAGATGACTGTTATAAGTCATAACCAACCTGTTATTTTGCCCCCCACCACACCCTGCTCCTGCACATTATTTACAGGTATAGAACAGCAATGTGACATAATTCCGCAATATTTACAAAGCTGCACGTTTATTGAACTAGTAACTGACATTTCTCCAGAAAAAAGTGAATAAACTAAAAGCAGCACCCACCTGTAGCATCTTTTCCTTAGGCCGATTGACTAGCACCTGTAGCGCTACTTCCTTCGGTAGGCTGATTGGCATCTGCAAACATTTTACAATATAGTAACTAACATTTACTTTTCAATGTAATATTGAAATTGGCAATGGTTTCAGCTAAGCATAAATATATAAATATTTCCTTATAGCAAATAATAAAGCAACATAAGGTTATGACATTAGTTTCATGGGTTATGTGCCTGGGCTGCTGCGCCGCTTGGTTGTCTGAACTGCTGGAGCGGGAGCGCGAAACCGCCCGACGCTCCCTTCCTGCACAAGAACAAGAACACACAAGATCCCAAGAACGCAAATCGATTACCCAGGCAAATCAACCGCAGAGACAAATCCCCGCCGAGATCTACCGATCCGAGACCCCAAAAATTAACAATCCCTCTCCCGCGGTGTAGAATCGAGCACCGGAAGCCAGCATGGCCTCAGCCGGGCAGATCCAACAAGAACGAAAAACATGGCAGTGCACTCACCGGTTAGCAGATAGGGTAGACCAACATGGCGCCGCCCGGCCGCCCGCGCCCCGACCGAGCCGCCCGGGCGTCGGCCCCGCCGCCTCAAGCGCAGGGACGGACTCGCCGACGAACTCCCGCTGCTGCTTTCACTAGGGTCTGGAGAGGAAGACGAGAGGTTTGGGGGAGAAGTAGGAGAGCTCGCTGGTCAGATGTGAATGAAAAACTGGGAGGGGAAGGAGGTGGGAAAGCAAAACCCAAAAGATTGGGGGCAGCGGCCAGCGGGAGCGCTTGTGTGGGTGGCTATCAGGATGGTAGGTCGCTGACGTGTGGGGTTAGAGCTGCTTCGGGCCCGCCTGCAGTGGAAGAGGTGGGAACACGGGCGGTGAGATTTGGATGCGCGGGCAGCATGATTCGAATTTTCGTGGCCACACGGCGGTAAAAGCCGGATGACGCGCGCTGCCCACACTTTTCAACCGTTGGGATTTCTCTTTACGTTTATAACAAATTTTGAGATGCCTAAACAATTTTAAATTAAAAAGTTGTAAACTATAAACTTTTAGGTCTCTTCGAGACCTACAACTTTGATATAGAACATATTTACATCCTAGGTTATTTAAAAATTTGAAAATTTCAAATTTTCAAATTAGAAATATTATACAGATATTTTATAGTATTTAACAATCTTAAATTGAAAAGTTATCAACCATAAAGTTTTATATTTCATGGATACGTACAACTTTGATATATAACTTATTCACATTTGAGATCATTTAAAATTTTAAATATCAAATTTCAAATTAGATAACTTAGGATAACATTTTTGAGTTATTAAACAGTCTCAAATATATAAGTTGTCAACTACAAAATTTTAGATTTCGTTGAGATGTACGGCTTTGGTATAAAGTTTTTTTGTCATATAAGATCTTATAAAAAAGTTTGTATTTGAAATATACATCCACTAACTCTCTCACAAACAATCACACATAACTTTTTATAACTTAAGTCAAACTTTGAGATTTGAATACCTTGTAACATGTTTGGACGCATATGCACTTAGAAATTGAACAAAATCTTACTTTTACCCTTTTACTAGCATATGAGGATTTACACTTGCGCTTATTATGCAAAGAAGTTGTTTTTCTATTTTTTAAATCACTAATGAAAACACCCATGTGAATTAAGTTACAAAATAGTCATCTTATATGCCCTCAATTTATTTTTCACACATAACAAACAACATATAAGTTATCATCTAGGAGTTTCAAGAATTTTCAAATAGATTTTCTATTTTCTATCATTTAAATGAATTTCTACATGGTTATCAAAATTAATTCCAAATTGAACTACATGTGCACCTAATAAGATACCAAAAACTTCATAAAAATTAAAATTAAGCTCATTTGCTCAATTCTAGTCCGTATCATAGAGATACATGAAAAATTTAATTGTCTTCTAGGTATAATTCAAACTTCTTTCCTCAAGTTACCACATAAAAATTGCAATAATATCTAAATTTCTTCAAAAAAATTCTACAAACTGATATGACAACATAATTTTGGTCCATAAGCTTTCCATAAAAATTTTAGATAGTTTTAATGAAGTAAGATCATACATCGTTCACAATTGGATGCATCTCTCACATAATTTCTTATAACTCTAGTCTAACTTTGAGATTTAAGTAGCGCATTACATTTTCGAACTCATATGGATCTCAAACTTGGATAGAACCTTATGTTCACCGTACAATTACAAAATATGAAGTTATATGTCACACCCTAAAATTTAAACTATGTTTAAATTCAAATTTGATTGACATTTGTTTGCTGTTAGAAGTTGTTAGGCCCGAGTTCAGAAATACCCCTTGAGCTCTCAGCCGGGTTCGTTTTTCACCCCTCCGTCTCAACCTCCCTCGCCTTCCTTCATGGGCCGAGCCCACCGAAACGGCCCAGCAACTCCACCGCATCTAGCCCGAGCTGGAAGAGTTCAAGGGGCCAACACAGACCCAGGAAGAGTTCGAGGTGTAAAAACAAACTCAGAGAAACAAACTATTGTAAGACTCAAACAAAAGCAAATTAAATTTAAATTTAAACATAATTTAAATCCCAACTTAATTGACCATATAACAAAGAACAATGAAACAATATGAATGCAACAAAAACTTATTTTGGCTAAAATTGTTTAATGTGCTATCTATTTTAATTAAAAGGGCTAGAAATTGTAATTAAAGCTCAGAAAATTTTATTTAAGACTTAATAAATTGTAGAAAATTCGAAATATTTCTATTATTTCATTGTGATTTATTTTAGGAGTTGGCCTCCCTTCTATGCTATATATTTTGCTGATATCATTTCGTGAATTATTTTTTTGGTAAATTTTATTGTTTTGTGTCGTTCTTTTTCTCTTTTGATGCACTCTTTTCCATTTTTTATTTTGTCCTATATATAGAAATTTATTGACATACTTGATAGGAAAGGTCATAAGGATTATTTTAATTTTAAATTTATTGACCGTGACGATTTGCTGAAACGTCATTGTGTTATGGGCCGGATTGTGACGAAAATGATAAAACGTCACTATGTTTTGGGCCTAATACTCACTACTGCAAAACTATGACGAAAACTAGAGAATCATCATAGATGGTGCGCCACTGTGACGTTTTTTAAAAATGTCATAGAGAAATCGTCATAGATCAACATATTTCTTGTAGTGTAACGTGATCCAAGTTTGCACACGTGAAACAGGATCCATGCACCTTGAAGTGTTGCTTGTTGAGTTTTAGCAGGTGGTGCCATGCATGAACTGGCATCATACGTATTACAAGGCAGGCGTGAAGTAGTGCAGAAAGCAGGTTTAAAATAGAAATGTTTAGTACATGTGTAATTTTGACTGAACCTGATTTCACTGAACCATCGTACCAGCTCTCTTCTATTAATTAGTGTCCCCCCATCCCATCCTGTCATGAGCATCGTTTTCTTTCTTTTCTACACCACATACACCCTGATTTGCAAGATATCAATTGGTCTATCGCCTCTTCTGCTCACCATAGGATGTCCTTCGGGCCAGTTAATCCTGGGGCCCAGCCTCTCCTTATCATTTGGCTGGTGGCCGGTGGCTGGCGCTGGTTTTTGCTGATAGAAAAACATTGCTGGCTGGTTGGTGGCTGGTGGCCGGCGCTGGTTTTCGCTGAGAGAAAAACAATGTTGGCTCGCTGGAAACAATCCAAACGAATAGAGCGATAGTCGCCTAAACCGTCATGTCAACTGGAGTACGATCAATCGCAGGTTAGCATCACCTAATCTTAGCATTGAATACAATTAAGGTCGACAACGACGCGCGCTAAGTAGGAAGTACCAAATTGACCTAAAAAAAGTACAAGTAGTAAATCCGTATTTTCGAGGAAATTGATTCTACTAGACACCTATGTGTATATAACGAACTATAAATTTGCCAGATTAGTATATTCCTACGACTTGTATTTAGCAACAGCAAAAATCTGTGTCACGTTCTAGCTTACCACTCTTCCATCCACGCATCATGAATAAGAATTGCAGCCGCTTTGCAACTTGAGTTGTAACCAATCTCAGCGGGGGTTTTATGGGGAATTTCATGGCATTAAATGTGTTGATGTGGCATAAGAGAGAGAAGCAAAAGTTTCATGAAATGTGAGAGGAGTTTCATCACGATGACACTCTTTTGGCACAGTTACCTAGTTTCTGGTCTAGATAACCGTATAGTGAAATAGTAGTGCATTGAGATTGACCTAATGACAGAATTACCCGCAAATTACATCGATATCTTTGGTGTGGCGCCCTATATATTGTAACTTGCTTGTCATGACAAAGGTTTTACAAATTATAGATTCCACTTTTTCCTTAATTTGGAAAAGGATGGCACAAAGAAATTTGAATTTCATGATAATTGTTATATTTAGTGTTACATATATAGTGTGCTAACGGCTGCTCTCCGGTGCCGCTATTCAAACACCGGTTACAATCATCACCTTCGTAATTCAAGGGTTATTGTAATAAAGGGTATGTGCTATCCGTATGTCAGAACGGTTATTTCGAGCCAATTTCAATTTATTGGGCAGAGGAATTGAGATCAAACTCCCTAGGCTTGGCAAATTCAAGAACAATTCAGCATATACAAGCAAGTTGTTAACGTGCTACCGAAACGTGCACCTGAACTTAATGTCATAACTAACGGTCGTACTAGTGGACACGCACGGCAATGTTTTAATTAAAAAAAGCAGCAAAGGCACGGCAATGTTTTGCTTTGGTAGACAAGCATGGAACGTACTTGTCACCGAACCTTAGTTTATGATGAGATTGGATGGAAGTTGCAGGCTATGAAGGCATTAAGATTTAAGAGCAGCAATCACCCGTTTCCAATGTGTGAATTCCAAGAGGAAGGAGAGTTGAGGAAAGCTGTTACCAACTTTTGGGCCATTAATGGGCTATTAACCCAGACACCCGCATCAACAGAAGAACAACAGATTTTATGGGCTTCTCAAGCACTGGGCCGGTTCCTACTGTTCCTTCGGGCATTGAGCCCATAGGAGTATGGACGCCAAACATTCTGGCCCCCTTTGGAACCAGAAAAGCGTAGAAATTGAATGACATCGTATATCAAATCCTATGAAATGAAAAAAATATAGAAAAATTGTAGGAATGGTTATTTGGATGGAGCATAACAAAAACAAAGGAATTGGAGGAGAGAAAGTGACACAAAGGAAACTTTTCATGAGGTCCAACCTCTTGGTATAATTCCTCCAAAATTGCTATGGAACGAGCTATTCCATAGGAATTTTGTAGAATTGGTAGGAATTCAAACCTTTGTTCCAAAGGGCTTTATAGGAAAAATTCTCATAGGATCTAAATCCTCAAAAGTTCCTATACTTTTCCTTTGTTCTAAAGGGAGCCTTTATTTGCTAACAAGCGGCAGGAGAATTAGCGAAGTAACAAAGCTTTTCTACGAGATCCGAGTCGACCGGCCTGAGTTGAGTTGAGTTGGTACCGGCGGGGTTTCCTAGCCCGCCCATCGGTTTTTTATACTTTGTTGTTTTTTTTGGTTGTTTTGTCCAGTCTGAACTTTATCTTCTTTTGAATATAATCGACAACTCTCCTGTCCAGTTCGTTTAAAAAAACAATGCCCTAAAAAAAAGTAGCGAACACAACTATATGCAAGGTATGGGTTGCTCTAGAAAATAACTATACAAGGTATGGACTATGGACTTATCACAAATTCAGTAGTGATCGGGGAGCACGTGAGTCTTGTTTATCTCTTTGTACTCCCTCCGTCCCAAAATATAAGGTCCTGAAGCATTCAAACTCAAAAAATAACAGGGAGGAGAAATGACCTCTATACCCCTCATTTTACACTATCCACCAAATCTCCACCTACCCACCAACCCCAAATAGTTTTGTCCTATCCCTCCAGGACCTTATATTTTGATACAAAATTTGAATCCTCCAGGTATTTATATTATGGGACGGAGGGAGTACATGCTACACTATTCCCACTACTAGGCTTCAGCCTGCAGCTAGCCGCCGGGACACCGGACACGGCATGGTCACTTCACCACTTCACCCGTTCACCGATTGACAATCGATTTTGCTCTTAACACTACAAGAAACTATTTAATCTGTGACGATCTTCTAGCGACAGTTTCAGAAAACGTCACTATTTTGTCTTGAGCCCAGAAAGCCCAGAGAAGCCCAGAAAATTGTGACGAAATCCTTGCGACGGTTTCAGAAACGTTACCATTTTGCTCTAAGCCCAGATAACTGTAACGATTCTTCATTTTTGTCACGGTTCGGCCCAAAATGCTGCAACGTTTATACAAATTTGTCGCGAACGTAAATTAAAAAAATCATCATTTCCCATATGAAAAATAAAAAATTGTACTATGTGAGGTTGGAACCGTGGTGTTGAGTTCCATGAATAAAACCTTCTAC
>OAMR01000340.1:936812-952732 GCA_900205405.1 Echinochloa crus-galli
AAAAACTTGCCCTTTTCTATCATTCTTATTTGAGGCAATGGGCTATATGCTATGATGATATATATGCACTTTCTGTCATTCTAAAAACTTGTCCTTTTATGTCATTCTAAAAACTTGCCCTTTTCTGTCATTCTATCATTCTTATTTGAGGCAATGGGCTATATGCTGTGATGATATATATGCACTTTCTGTCATTCTCTAAAAACTTGCCCTTTTCTGTCATTCTTATTTGAGGCAATGGCTATATTTGTTTCTGTTGTTTATCTGAGCACCTTCCCTTTGCCAATGATATGTTTCTGTTTCTGTTGTTCATCACGTGGGAGTTTTGATTTTCCCATTATGTGCCACTCCTGCCATTTGCATATTGCTACTTTGGATAAGACAAGAGACCATACATCATCAAGGTAAATTTATGTCACTCGTGAAAATAAATTTCTGGTGGGAGAAATAGCTATTGCCTTATTTTTCCATTGGTTTTAGTAGAAACAGGAAAATTATTTGGTAATCTCCTCGTTAGATGAATGTTTCTAAAATTAATCATAAATATTATTCCCTTGTCAGGTTGCATCACTAACAAGGAGCTTGAAACTGTGAAGAACCCCACCGAAGCAAAGCTCCATGACACCGATTAGATGGTGTTATGTATTCTAGAAGTTTTTATAATTACTCTTTTATGTTATTTGAGATGTTGTACCTCTGTAATTATGTTGTAGTTATTGCTATTGATTTTTTTAGATCTGTGGCTTCTAAATTTTTGCTGTAATTATGATGTAGTTATTGCTACTGAATTTTTGGATCTGTGGCTTCTTAATTTTTGGTGGGCTGAAATGGTTTAGGCCCAGAATTTTTATGGGTTGATGCTATAATGTTTTTGCGCTTAAAATTTTATTTTCTAAAATAATTTTGAATTAAAATTTAGCCTTTGTCTAAAATTGGCCCATTAAACAAATTGGCCCATGAATAAATGGCCCATGACCGAAAAGTCAAAGTCAAAGTCAGCAGCTATGTCATTGTCCACGTCAGCGTTCATGTCATCAGTGTAAGCAACCACGCCATTGCCATGTAGGCAGCCATGTCATCGTACACATTGGCAGCCACATCATCATGTCATGTCCTAGTCAGCAAAATCCGTTACGTTTAATTTCGTCACTAAAACTGGGTTTTGGGCTGGGCTGAGTGGGCTTTGGGCTACTCCGTGACAGTAAAGATACGTCACGGATTGTGACGTTTATTAAGAAACGTCGTCTTCTTGATTTAATAACGCTCATTCCACCACGAAAATTTAAATCGTCGCAGACAAACATTTGTGACAGTTTTTCAGCAATCTGTGACATAATATTTGTGTCACAGATTAAATAGTTTCTTGTAGTGTAAGTCATATCTGTCTGTACCAAGCTAACAGAAACTGCATCGCATGAAAAAAAAAGGCAGCCACGACAAATAGAATCATACTAGAATGATTCGTGCGGACGCTCACCGGAGCCACCGGCCTTATGGCTAGCTATAAACCCTAGAAGAAAGTGCGGCACGTTCCATACACTTGTATAGCCGTGTAAACTAAAATTCGAGCTATCAATAATGCTCCACGGTACAGATCTCAGATGGGACAATGTAAGGAACGGCATGGGCAATTCAATGGCAATTTCTTAGAAAATGACGATCAAGTGCACTTTGATTTCGTGGGACGTGCAGTAACGCATCCTTGATCTTGACGTCGCATTACATTTTGCGTTAGTTCTGGCTAAGCACGTTTGTGGCCAAGCTTCTCGTGCCACTGGATAGCATCACCAGATCACCTGCTCATAGTACGTCTGGAAAAGAAAAGGAACGCACGCAAAGGAGGGTGCACTACCAGAAACTTCAACATATGCTCGCCCCCTCCGCCTCGGCCATTTTTGGACCCGGTGCTGATGGGGCTTCAGCACCGGGTCCAACGGCTAGGAGCGGGGGCGGCGCTGCGGGGTGCCAGGGCGAAGACATTAGCACCGGGTCGTGGCAAGACCCGGTGCTAATGCACCCCTTTTAGCACCGGTTGCAGCTAGCAACCAGTGCTAATGTGCCCGAGGCCATTTAGCTATATTGATTTTCTAGCATTTTATATTGATTTTCTAGCATTTTATATTGATTTTCTAGCATTTTATATTGATTTTCTAGCATTTTATATTGATTTTCTAGCATTTTATATTGATTTTCTAGCATTTTATATTGATTTTCTAGCATTTTATATTGATTTTCTAGCATTTTATATTGATTTTCTAGCATTTTATATTGATTTTCTATTAATTTATAAGATTTTCTAGCATTTTATATTGATTTTCTAGCATTTTATATTGATTTTCTAGCATTTTATATTGATTTTCTAGCATTTTATATTGATTTTCTAGCATTTTATATTGATTTTCTAGCATTTTATATTGATTTTCTAGCATTTTATATTGATTTTCTAGCATTTTATATTGATTTTCTAGCATTTTATATTGATTTTCTAGCATTTTATATTGATTTTCTAGCATTTTATATTGATTTTCTAGCATTTTATATTGATTTTCTAGCATTTTATATTGATTTTCTAGCATTTTATATTGATTTTCTATTAATTTATAAGATTTTCTAGCATTTTATATTGATTTTCTAGCATTTTATATTGATTTTCTAGCATTTTATATTGATTTTCTAGCATTTTATATTGATTTTCTAGCATTTTATATTGATTTTCTAGCATTTTATATTGATTTTCTAGCATTTTATATTGATTTTCTAGCATTTTATATTGATTTTCTAGCATTTTATATTGATTTTCTAGCATTTTATATTGATTTTCTAGCATTTTATATTGATTTTCTAGCATTTTATATTGATTTTCTAGCATTTTATATTGATTTTCTAGCATTTTATATTGATTTTCTATTAATTTATAAGATTTTCTAGCATTTTATATTGATTTTCTAGCATTTTATATTGATTTTCTAGCATTTTATATTGATTTTCTAGCATTTTATATTGATTTTCTAGCATTTTATATTGATTTTCTAGCATTTTATATTGATTTTCTAGCATTTTATATTGATTTTCTAGCATTTTATATTGATTTTCTAGCATTTTATATTGATTTTCTAGCATTTTATATTGATTTTCTAGCATTTTATATTGATTTTCTAGCATTTTATATTGATTTTCTAGCATTTTATATTGATTTTCTAGCATTTTATATTGATTTTCTATTAATTTATAAGATTTTCTAGCATTTTATATTGATTTTCTAGCATTTTATATTGATTTTCTAGCATTTTATATTGATTTTCTAGCATTTTATATTGATTTTCTAGCATTTTATATTGATTTTCTAGCATTTTATATTGATTTTCTAGCATTTTATATTGATTTTCTAGCATTTTATATTGATTTTCTAGCATTTTATATTGATTTTCTAGCATTTTATATTGATTTTCTAGCATTTTATATTGATTTTCTAGCATTTTATATTGATTTTCTAGCATTTTATATTGATTTTCTAGCATTTTATATTGATTTTCTATTAATTTATAAGATTTTCTAGCATTTTATATTGATTTTCTAGCATTT
This sequence comes from Echinochloa crus-galli, assembly GCA_900205405.1. Lineage (NCBI taxonomy): Eukaryota > Viridiplantae > Streptophyta > Magnoliopsida > Poales > Poaceae > Echinochloa > Echinochloa crus-galli. The sequence continues at coordinate 940,395 of OAMR01000340.1, forward strand.
TATATTGATTTTCTAGCATTTTATATTGATTTTCTAGCATTTTATATTGATTTTCTAGCATTTTATATTGATTTTCTAGCATTTTATATTGATTTTCTAGCATTTTATATTGATTTTCTAGCATTTTATATTGATTTTCTAGCATTTTATATTGATTTTCTAGCATTTTATATTGATTTTCTAGCATTTTATATTGATTTTCTAGCATTTTATATTGATTTTCTAGCATTTTATATTGATTTTCTAGCATTTTATATTGATTTTCTATTAATTTATAAGATTTTCTAGCATTTTATATTGATTTTCTAGCATTTTATATTGATTTTCTAGCATTTTATATTGATTTTCTAGCATTTTATATTGATTTTCTAGCATTTTATATTGATTTTCTAGCATTTTATATTGATTTTCTAGCATTTTATATTGATTTTCTAGCATTTTATATTGATTTTCTAGCATTTTATATTGATTTTCTAGCATTTTATATTGATTTTCTAGCATTTTATATTGATTTTCTAGCATTTTATATTGATTTTCTAGCATTTTATATTGATTTTCTAGCATTTTATATTGATTTTCTATTAATTTATAAGATTTTCTAGCATTTTATATTGATTTTCTAGCATTTTATATTGATTTTCTAGCATTTTATATTGATTTTCTAGCATTTTATATTGATTTTCTAGCATTTTATATTGATTTTCTAGCATTTTATATTGATTTTCTAGCATTTTATATTGATTTTCTAGCATTTTATATTGATTTTCTAGCATTTTATATTGATTTTCTAGCATTTTATATTGATTTTCTAGCATTTTATATTGATTTTCTAGCATTTTATATTGATTTTCTAGCATTTTATATTGATTTTCTAGCATTTTATATTGATTTTCTATTAATTTATAAGATTTTCTAGCATTTTATATTGATTTTCTAGCATTTTATATTGATTTTCTAGCATTTTATATTGATTTTCTAGCATTTTATATTGATTTTCTAGCATTTTATATTGATTTTCTAGCATTTTATATTGATTTTCTAGCATTTTATATTGATTTTCTAGCATTTTATATTGATTTTCTAGCATTTTATATTGATTTTCTAGCATTTTATATTGATTTTCTAGCATTTTATATTGATTTTCTAGCATTTTATATTGATTTTCTAGCATTTTATATTGATTTTCTAGCATTTTATATTGATTTTCTATTAATTTATAAGATTTTCTAGCATTTTATATTGATTTTCTAGCATTTTATATTGATTTTCTAGCATTTTATATTGATTTTCTAGCATTTTATATTGATTTTCTAGCATTTTATATTGATTTTCTAGCATTTTATATTGATTTTCTAGCATTTTATATTGATTTTCTAGCATTTTATATTGATTTTCTAGCATTTTATATTGATTTTCTAGCATTTTATATTGATTTTCTAGCATTTTATATTGATTTTCTAGCATTTTATATTGATTTTCTAGCATTTTATATTGATTTTCTAGCATTTTATATTGATTTTCTAGCATTTTATATTGATTTTCTAGCATTTTATATTGATTTTCTAGCATTTTATATTGATTTTCTAGCATTTTATATTGATTTTCTAGCATTTTATATTGATTTTCTAGCATTTTATATTGATTTTCTAGCATTTTATATTGATTTTCTAGCATTTTATATTGATTTTCTAGCATTTTATATTGATTTTCTAGCATTTTATATTGATTTTCTAGCATTTTATATTGATTTTCTAGCATTTTATATTGATTTTCTAGCATTTTATATTGATTTTCTAGCATTTTATATTGATTTTCTAGCATTTTATATTGATTTTCTAGCATTTTATATTGATTTTCTAGCATTTTATATTGATTTTCTAGCATTTTATATTGATTTTCTAGCATTTTATATTGATTTTCTAGCATTTTATATTGATTTTCTAGCATTTTATATTGATTTTCTAGCATTTTATATTGATTTTCTAGCATTTTATATTGATTTTCTAGCATTTTATATTGATTTTCTAGCATTTTATATTGATTTTCTAGCATTTTATATTGATTTTCTAGCATTTTATATTGATTTTCTAGCATTTTATATTGATTTTCTAGCATTTTATATTGATTTTCTAGCATTTTATATTGATTTTCTAGCATTTTATATTGATTTTCTAGCATTTTATATTGATTTTCTAGCATTTTATATTGATTTTCTAGCATTTTATATTGATTTTCTAGCATTTTATATTGATTTTCTAGCATTTTATATTGATTTTCTAGCATTTTATATTGATTTTCTAGCATTTTATATTGATTTTCTAGCATTTTATATTGATTTTCTAGCATTTTATATTGATTTTCTAGCATTTTATATTGATTTTCTAGCATTTTATATTGATTTTCTAGCATTTTATATTGATTTTCTAGCATTTTATATTGATTTTCTAGCATTTTATATTGATTTTCTAGCATTTTATATTGATTTTCTAGCATTTTATATTGATTTTCTAGCATTTTATATTGATTTTCTAGCATTTTATATTGATTTTCTAGCATTTTATATTGATTTTCTAGCATTTTATATTGATTTTCTAGCATTTTATATTGATTTTCTAGCATTTTATATTGATTTTCTAGCATTTTATATTGATTTTCTAGCATTTTATATTGATTTTCTAGCATTTTATATTGATTTTCTAGCATTTTATATTGATTTTCTAGCATTTTATATTGATTTTCTAGCATTTTATATTGATTTTCTAGCATTTTATATTGATTTTCTAGCATTTTATATTGATTTTCTAGCATTTTATATTGATTTTCTAGCATTTTATATTGATTTTCTAGCATTTTATATTGATTTTCTAGCATTTTATATTGATTTTCTAGCATTTTATATTGATTTTCTAGCATTTTATATTGATTTTCTAGCATTTTATATTGATTTTCTAGCATTTTATATTGATTTTCTAGCATTTTATATTGATTTTCTAGCATTTTATATTGATTTTCTAGCATTTTATATTGATTTTCTAGCATTTTATATTGATTTTCTAGCATTTTATATTGATTTTCTAGCATTTTATATTGATTTTCTAGCATTTTATATTGATTTTCTAGCATTTTATATTGATTTTCTAGCATTTTATATTGATTTTCTAGCATTTTATATTGATTTTCTAGCATTTTATATTGATTTTCTAGCATTTTATATTGATTTTCTAGCATTTTATATTGATTTTCTAGCATTTTATATTGATTTTCTAGCATTTTATATTGATTTTCTAGCATTTTATATTGATTTTCTAGCATTTTATATTGATTTTCTAGCATTTTATATTGATTTTCTAGCATTTTATATTGATTTTCTAGCATTTTATATTGATTTTCTAGCATTTTATATTGATTTTCTAGCATTTTATATTGATTTTCTAGCATTTTATATTGATTTTCTAGCATTTTATATTGATTTTCTAGCATTTTATATTGATTTTCTAGCATTTTATATTGATTTTCTAGCATTTTATATTGATTTTCTAGCATTTTATATTGATTTTCTAGCATTTTATATTGATTTTCTAGCATTTTATATTGATTTTCTAGCATTTTATATTGATTTTCTAGCATTTTATATTGATTTTCTAGCATTTTATATTGATTTTCTAGCATTTTATATTGATTTTCTAGCATTTTATATTGATTTTCTAGCATTTTATATTGATTTTCTAGCATTTTATATTGATTTTCTAGCATTTTATATTGATTTTCTAGCATTTTATATTGATTTTCTAGCATTTTATATTGATTTTCTAGCATTTTATATTGATTTTCTAGCATTTTATATTGATTTTCTAGCATTTTATATTGATTTTCTAGCATTTTATATTGATTTTCTAGCATTTTATATTGATTTTCTAGCATTTTATATTGATTTTCTAGCATTTTATATTGATTTTCTAGCATTTTATATTGATTTTCTAGCATTTTATATTGATTTTCTAGCATTTTATATTGATTTTCTAGCATTTTATATTGATTTTCTAGCATTTTATATTGATTTTCTAGCATTTTATATTGATTTTCTAGCATTTTATATTGATTTTCTAGCATTTTATATTGATTTTCTAGCATTTTATATTGATTTTCTAGCATTTTATATTGATTTTCTAGCATTTTATATTGATTTTCTAGCATTTTATATTGATTTTCTAGCATTTTATATTGATTTTCTATTAATTTATAAGATTTTCTAGCATTTTATATTGATTTTCTATTAATTTATAAGATTTTCTAGCATTTTATATTGATTTTCTATTAATTTATAAGATTTTCTAGCATTTTATATTGATTTTCTATTAATTTATAAGATTTTCTAGCATTTTATATTGATTTTCTATTAATTTATAAGATTTTCTAGCATTTTATATTGATTTTCTATTAATTTATAAGATTTTCTAGCATTTTATATTGATTTTCTATTAATTTATAAGATTTTCTAGCATTTTATATTGATTTTCTATTAATTTATAAGAGTTTATATTAATTTTATAAGGCTTATAGTAATGTTATATTTAATGAATATAGTAATGTAGTTTTAGAAATTTATTTATATAATGGAATATATATTATAATTTGTATTTATTTATATATTAAATTTTTTTATCTTTAAATTGTATTGTATATTTGTTATTGGTTAATAATGCAGATGAATAGACAATGGATGTACGGGGACCCCCACGCTCAGGCCTTCCGTGATGGCCTTAGGACGTTTCTCGATGCCGCCGAGGCTAACAGGACGCCGTCCGGTTTCATGTTCTGCCCATGCACCCATTGTAAAAATATACAATCGTACAAACAAAGAGGTTGTCTTCAAGTGCATTTGATGAGGCACGGTTTCATGAGGAATTATTCTGTTTGGACGAAGCACGGTGAAAGAGGAATTCTAATGTATGAAGTTGAAGAAGACGAGGCCGATGACGACATTCCGGTATTGGCTCAATCCTACGGTTCCTTTGCAGATGCTGATATGGGTGATGCCGATGAGGAAGATGTTGCTCAGGAAAATGACCCTACTGATGGACTCGGGCAAATGTTGCGTGATGCTGAGAAAGACTGCGGCAATGATAAGGAACTGAAAAAGATACAGCGCATGTTGCAGGACCACAAGACTGACCTGTACCCAGATTGCAAAGAGGGGCTAAAGAAGTTGGGTACCACACTTGAACTTCTGCAGTGGAAGACAGCAAATGGTGTTACTGATAAGGGTTTCGAGGAGCTACTGAAACTCGTAAAGAAGATTCTTCCAGAGGGTAACACATTGCCACGAGTACTGGCACCATTAGTACTTCGATATCTATACGACAACTATTACGAGGATTATGTTTCTTGACTCTCAGACCGAATGAAGAACCGTTCGATTAAAGGCTTGGGGCTATACCTAGGTAGCACACTTTTTTCATTGCCTATTGTCTATCATTTCAACACAAAGATTTGAAGATTTTTTTCAGGACCCTCGACCTAACTATTCTAAACAGCTCTAGGCTCGGTGGCTAAGCATATATGCTTCACCCTCAGTGAGCATATTTATTCAAGACATTTATGAAGCTCTCCAAAGCCTCTCAGTAACCAAAAGCACTCGGCAAAACACTAGAAGACTTCGAAGGAGGTCGTTGTTCGGCTATCACTACCAGAATCCTTCACATCCGCCCGCCTCCTCCGCCTCGGCCATTTTTGGACCCGGTGCTGATGGGGCTTCAGCACCGGGTCCAACGGCTAGGAGCGGGGGCGGCGCACGGGGGCGGCGGGGGCAGCACATTAGCACGACACAGCTGCTTCCCGTCATACTCAGGGGTGTGCTACCAGTTAATGTGCGGAAAGCCATTGTGAAGCTATGTGCATTCCTCAATGCAATTTCTCAGAAGGTGATCAATCCAGACCATTTAGATCAGCTACAGAATGACGTGGTGCAATGTCTTGTCAGCTTTGAGATGATATTTCCACCATCCTTCTTCAATATCATGACACATCTATTGGTTCACCTCGTCAAAGAGATTCGTATATTGGGCCCAGTATTTCTACACAACATGTTCCCATTTGAGAGGTTCTTCGCTGTCCTAAAGAAGTATGTCCGTAATCGTTCTCGTCCAGAAGGATGCATTGCTAAGGGATACGAAACGGAGGAGGTCATTGAATTCTGTGTTGACTTTGTCGACGATCTTATGCCGATTGGTGTGCCCGAATCCCATCACGAGGGGAGACTTGGTGGAAAGGGCACACTAGGGAGAAGATCGATGGTGATCAAGGACGTTGAGACATTTCGTAAAGCGCACCTCATAGTTTTGCAACAATCAACCTTAGTTGCTCCGTACATCGAGGAGCACATGCAGATTCTCAGGGACGAAAACTCAACAAAGTCTGCGGCCTTCATTCAGCGTCTGCACAATAGTACTTTCGCCGATTGGTTGCGAAGACGTCTTATGGGTGTCGAGGGCATTGATGCGCAGCTAGCTTTTGTAGCTAGAGGTCCATCGAGCACGATCTTGACATTCCAAGGATACGACATCAATGGGTATACATTTTACACAAGAGCCCAGGACAAGAAAAGCACCAACCAAAACAGTGGTGTCCGGATCGACGCGACAGACACCAATGGCAATACAAACTCATACTATGGAATCATAGAGGAGATATGGGAACTAGAGTACGGACCTTTGAAGATCCCACTGTTCAAGTGCCAATGGGTGAAGCTGACTGGAGGAGGTGTTAAAGTTGAAGCGGACTATGGAATGACGTTAGTGGACGTAAACAAGATTGGCTTTCTAGACGAACCGTTCGTCCTGGGAATGCTGTCACACAAGTTTTCTATGTGAAGGACATGGCTAGCAGACCGAAGAAAGGGGCGGATAAGAAAGGTGGGGGTAAGCAATTGGACCCATCACAAGACGAGCCAAAGCGTCATATAGTTATTCCAGGAAAGAGAAAAATCGTAGGAGTTGAGGACAAGACGGATGAAGATTATGAGAGGAACATCGATAGAGCATTCCCAGAGTTTGATGCTGATGCGAGGAATGTTAGGCTTGGTTTAAGTACCGATGGCATGAACCCTTTTGGTGAAATGAGCAGTAGTCATAGCACTTGGCCCGTGACTGTTTGTATCTACAACCTACCCCCCTGGCTCTGCATGAAGCGGAAGTTCATTATGATGCCAGTGCTCATCGAAGGCCCAAAGCAACCTGGCAACGACATTGATGTGTACCTAAGACCATTGGTTGACGAACTTTTGCAGCTGTGGAAGAATGAAGGTGTTAGCGGTGCTAATGTGCCCGAGGCCATTTAGCACCGGTTGCTGGCTGCACCCGGTGCTAAAGGGGGCGCATTAGCACCGGGTCTTGCCACGACCCAGTGCTAATGTCTTTTGTATATAGCACCTTCTTCCTCCCCCGGCCGAGCCAGCTGAACACTTGGCGCTGTGTTCATGCTGCTCGGCCGTGGGAGGGGAGGTGCTGCCCAAATTTTTTTCAAAATTTGTGAAGAATCTACTCATCTAAGGAGCACTACAAGGTACACTCTTTCATTCTCTAATGTTTTATTTAGCTTGTAATCCTTCTATGATTTAGAAATAGAGGGATTTGTGAATCAAAGTAAAGCTAGCTAGAGAGAGATTGTGTTCTTGGAGGAGAGAGAGGAGAGAGCTTGAGTTCATGGTGGAGAGAGTGTTCATGCATGTTGTGTTTTAAATGGAGAGAGAAGGCAAGCTAGTTAGTATTTTGTTTTGTATGACTTGTGAATAGTTGTAAGGCTTATAGTAATGTGGTTTTAGAAATTAGATTCGGTTGAATTTGGTTTTATGAAAATGATAAAAAATCAAGAAAAATAAGTTAAAATTGTGAAGTGTCCATGTTTTCCCAAATTTATTAGTCATATTTTACGCTAATTGATAAAATAATAAATTTGGTAACAATGAAAGAAGGCGTGTGACAAAATGTTAACTATAAGATGACTTTCTTTCAGGGACAGAGGGAGTACACGGTAATAGAGAAAATAGTGGTCCTCCTATGCATCTGTTACTGATTTATGGTTTGGTACAAAAGATATTACTCCACTAAACAGAAAGCACTTAAAAGAGTTCCATCATTGTAACCACGTACCGAAGTACCGAAGTTCAACACCTTGTAACAGTGACGCATGGCTGAAGTTGACTGGGACTTTTTTTATTAAGACATTCTGAATCCTTATCGGCACCCGTCGGCTGGTAATATGGCATCACGGCAGGGTTTATATCCTCTATTATTTGTCCAAATGTAAGCATAAACATTTTAAACATTTTGTGCTTGATTGGGAGTTTGGGACAATGACAGAATGGAATCAATTTGAAGGACGACTGAATAAACAATTTTGCTGCATGATGTAAGAAAGATAGATGATGACCAAGATTGACGCAATGTGATTAGCCGAAGTGCACGATCAATTCCCTTAGAATAACTTGTGGTGCTGTGCGCTCTTGGATAGATATCATGAAGTCGTGATTGAGGATTCCATTTGAATATTTAACATTTAGTATACGTTAGCTACTCCTTTCATTCCAAATTATATGTCCTTCTGATTTCAAAATCCATAGTTATTGTCACGTATCTAGACATAAGGTATTCTAAGTGTGTTACGTACAAAATCTATGAATACAGAACCTATGAATGTAAGAAAAGTCAAACCGACCGAGGGACTAACTACAAATCTAATTGGAAATATCCGAGAATTGCAAGGAGTAGGTGTACCTGAGGTCAACCGGCTCGTCGGGCCAGGAGGCGACGGCGGCGTCGAGTGGCTGGCAGGAGGCGAGCTTGAGGAAATCTCTCCAGAAGAGCACGGCGTCCCTGGCCTGGTTGAAGCTGGTGCCGTACCTCACCGGCGCCCTCACGTCCGGCGACATGTACCGCGCCCGCGCCGCCAGCGGGAGCTCGAAGAACCGCCGCGCCACGTCCAGCAGCCCAGCGATCACCTCGCGCTCCACCCCGTGGTTCACTACCTGTGTGTACGTACACACGCGCTTTAGCTATGCAATAATGCATGGAGAAAACTGATATGCCAATACCTGAGTCTCAAACATTTATGCAACAACGGCTGTGTACTGGCCTGAAAGAATCCGTAGTCACGGCACGCGGCGTCGAGCGCCTCGCACTACCAGAATCCTTCACATCCGCCCGCCTCCTCCGCCTCGGCCATTTTTGGACCCGGTGCTGATGGGGCTTCAGCACCGGGTCCAACGGCTAGAAGCGGGGGCGGCGCTGCGGGATGTCAGGGCGGACACATTAGCACCGGGTCGTGGCAAGACCCGGTGCTAATGCACTCCCTTTAGCACCGGGTACAGCCAGCAACCGGTGCGAAATGGCCTCGGCACATTAGCACCGGTTGCTGGCTGCACCCGGTGCTAAAGTGTGAACATTAGCACCGGGTCGTGCCACGACCCGGTGCTAATGTGTCCGCCCGGACACACCTCCGCGCCGCCCCCGCTCCTAGCCGTTGGACCCGGTGCTGAAGCCCCATCAGCACCGGGTCCAAAAATGGCCGAGGCGGAGGAGGAGGGAGGATGGGATGTATATATGTCCGTTGCTTCACCTCCAAACCGAGAGGGCAAACAACACGTTTTGCTTGATACGTTGTCGATGGCAATGTGTTACCCTCTGGAAGAATCTTCTTTACGAGTTTCAGTAGCTCCTCGAAACCCTTATCAGTAACACCATTTGCTGCGTTCCACTGCAGAAGTTCAAGTGTGGTACCCAACTTCTTTAGCCCCTCTTTGCAATCTGGGTACAGGTCAGTCTTGTGGTCCTGCAACATGCGCTGTATCTTTTTTAGTTCCTTATCATTGCCGCAGTCTTTCTCGGCATCACGCAACATTTGCCCGAGCCCATCAGTAGGTTCATTTTCCTGAGCAACATCTTCCTGAGCATCGCCTTCCCGAGCAACATCTTCCTCATCGGCATCACCCATTGCAGCATATGCAAAGGAACCGTAGTATTGAGCCAATAACGGAATGTCGTCATCGGCCTCGTCTTCTTCATCTTCATCCATTAGAATTCCTCTTTCACCGTGCTTCGTCCAAACAGAATAATTCCTCATGAAACCGTGCCTGACGTCTTCGCAACCAATCGGCGAAAGTACTATTGTGCAGACGCTGAATGAAGGCCGCAGACTTTGTTGAGTTTTCGTCCCTGAGAATCTGCATGTGCTCCTCGATGTACGGAGCAACTAAGGTTGATTGTTGCAAAACTGTGAGGTGCGCTTTACTAACTTACTAGAAAATCTTATAAATTACTAGAAAATCTTATAAATTACTAGAAAATCTTATAAATTACTAGAAAATCTTATAAATTACTAGAAAATCTTATAAATTACTAGAAAATCTTATAAATTACTAGAAAATCTTATAAATTACTAGAAAATCTTATAAATTACTAGAAAATCTTATAAATTACTAGAAAATCTTATAAATTACTAGAAAATCTTATAAATTACTAGAAAATCTTATAACTTACTAGAAAATCTTATAAATTACTAGAAAATCTTATAACTTACTAGAAAATCTTATAAATTACTAGAAAATCTTATAACTTACTAGAAAATCTTATAAATTACTAGAAAATCTTATAACTTACTAGAAAATCTTATAAATTACTAGAAAATCTTATAACTTACTAGAAAATCTTATAAATTACTAGAAAATCTTATAACTTACTAGAAAATCTTATAAATTACTAGAAAATCTTATAACTTACTAGAAAATCTTATAAATTACTAGAAAATCTTATAAATTACTAGAAAATCAATATAAAATGCTAGAAAATCTTATAAATTAATAGAAAATCTTATAAATTACTAGAAAATCTTATAAATTACAAAAATTGATAACTAAATGAAAGATTTTGGAACATTAAACGGTCTCAGATGAAAAAGTCATGAATACCAAAATTTCATATCTCATCAAGATCTACAATCTTTATTTAAGTCATTTTTGCATTTGAGAAAGTGGTAGTGTACATTGTTCATTAATCCTAGATTCACTCGCATAGTTTCCAAAACTTTGTTAGAGACTTGTCAAATTTCTACTACATGTTATTACCCATTTTGAAAATGACAAAATGACCTAAATAAAGATTGTAGATCATGATGAAATATGAAACTTTGGTATTCATCACTTTTTCATTTGACATCACCTAGTGTGAAAAAAACCTTGGTTGTAGGTGTCATTTTTAATTCAAAATTTGGATTGTTCAAACACGAGAAGATTTTTCAAAATAATAACATTAATATGTTTCATAACTTGATAGAGTATGATTTTAGGAATTTTTAGGAAGAAAAATGATCTTTTTTGAAGTTTGTACGAGGGAGAACGACTAGTTACAACTTTTATACAGAGGATATAGAGATGGTATACATAATTGACATGTACAGTACAAATTTTTATGTTATATATATACACCTGACTAGACGAGGGCTCGTTACTGGCCCCTTCAATAGTGCTGCCCTGGACACGTTCGCCCTGGACATTGGCGGCCCCTTCAACATTTTCGGGCCTTGCAACATTGTCGCCCTGGATATTGTCGTCCCTTCCAATGATCCCCAACACTTCTTCCATGGACATTTGTTGGGTTACAATATCAAAAAGTTGATTCGTTAAGAACGTGTCGTTGTCTTCTTGCATGGGCGGACAACAACAAGCCTGTCCCGCCCATGCAAGAGGACAACGACATGTTCTTAACGAATCAACTTTTTGATATTGTAACCCAACCAATGACCATGGATGAAGTGTTGGGGATCATTGGAAGGGACGACAATATACAGGGCGACAACGTTGCAAGGCCCGAAAATGTTGAAGGGGCCGCCAATGTCCAGGGCGAACGTGTCTAGGGCGAGCCCTCATCTAGTCAGGTGTGTATATATCACATAGATTTGTACTGTATATGTCAATTATCTATATCTAACATAACTATGTATCGTATATATGTAATTTGTGTAGGCCGCCTCTGCTAAGAAATCAAAACGATCGACCACGAAGAAGCTGAAGGATGTCAAGTTACAAATCACCCGAGTGGAGGATGACGGGGAGCCAGTTGAGCCCCCAAAAACTACCACTTTCTCAAATGCAAAAATGACTTAAATAAAGATTGTAGATCTTGATGAGATATGAAATTTTGGTATTCATGACTTTTTCAATAAATCGTCTCAAGATTACGTGTCACCGTATGAGACCGCCTATAGATCGGAAGAGCACACGTCTGAACTCCAGTCACATTCCTTTATCTCGTATGCCGTCTTCTGCTTGAAAAAAAAAATTGGGGACA
>OAMR01000340.1:958899-984185 GCA_900205405.1 Echinochloa crus-galli
GCCCCTCGCGCTAGCGAGATGTGTATAAGAGACAGTGCCCAGGCTGGCCTGTCAGTTCCATTGGGTTCGTGCCCCACTCCGCGTGGCCGTATCCTCCTCTCTGCTGCAGCTCGCGCGCCCGCCATTTTTTTTTAGCATCGTCGCTGGCTGCTGCAGTGCAGACCAACTGGCAGTTAGAGCGGCAGTTATGGGCTCGATCGCTCGATCGACAGTTGCCTCCCGATTTCTTTTGGGTTTCTTTTGGCTTTTCGCCGCGTAGTTTAATCGGTGGGGAGGATTCTCGCTTTGACCGAACGTGTTGGTGAGGTGAGGTGAGGCCGGTTGCGCTTGCGGCCAGTGCACTTCACCCCCCATCCGTGCCAGCGGGAACGAGGTGTAAAGGCCATGGACGGTGGCCAGTGTGGCCAGGCCGTCTAGTGGAGGGGAGAATCAGGAACAATCCCTAGTGATTAGTGAAGAACGCCTAGCCTTTAGTAGAAAACAGGTTGGAAGCTTATAATATTTGGCCAAGTATATCCTCTTTCTCTTTGACCGGACCCCGGGTTTGGGAGCCCTGAACCCTGACTCCTGACGGCTGTTTACGGTTTGGAGCGTTTCGTTGAGGCCAAATGCGATGCAAATCCAAGATTGGATTCGCTGCGCGCACTGTCCTTGACCAACTAATTCCCTGTTCCTCCGTGGTACCGCCACCCTCGCATTGTTCGTCGCTCGGCGCTGTAACATCAATCCGGCAGAACCAACAAAGGCCAAAGCAACCTGCAGATCGACGTGCACGCCTTGAGTGGCAGTAATCGGTAAGAAATTGCTCCCTGCTCCCGTGGCCTTCAGCGCACGCGCTAGTATTTTCACTCCGCTTTTCAGTGCCGTTGTAACCGTAGGCTCGTATCGTAGAGCCTTGCCCGGCTCGCGAAAACTGAAAAGGGACGAGCGCGAAACCCAGCAGCAGGCAGGCGACGACGACGAGTCGACGGCCGGCGAGCCCGCCCGGTCAAAGCGGCGGGCGTGTAGCGTAGCGCGGGCGCACCGGCGCACATGGCCGCGGCCTGCACGCGCAGACGGAGGCAACAGTGCCTGTCGGTTCGCGCCACCGGCTTCTCGCGCGCGCTTTCCCTTTCCACTCTCTCCGTCTGGCGTCTGCAGCCAATAACATGGCAGGTTATTGTTGTTACAGGGAGTGGACCCTACGCCGGGCCCCACTGGCAGCAGGCCCCGGGCCCGCACTTCATCCCCAGGGCGCCGGCCTCCCCGCAGGTGATGCCCCAGCACGGCGCTGCTGGCTCGGCGGCGATCTACCACCCGTCTCAATTCGGGTGAGTGCCTTTGTCAGTCTGTATCTGCATGCCTCTTCACTGCCACTTCGTCGCTTGCCAAATCCCAAACTCATTCAGGTTCAGGTAACAGCTGATGGTAGTACATTGCCAGGACTGATGATACTGTAGAACCGTACTGTACTGTAACTTAAGTTGTGCGTTAGCGTCCATGTCCATATATTTTATTGCTATAGAGCTTTCGGAAAGGATCAGACAGGAAAATTGCCGTACAAATTTCTGTTGGTGGTGATATTGATTTTCGGATATTCGAGCTCTGATCGTTGTCCATTGGGGCGACACGACAGCATCTAGGCATTCAACTCTGAATCCCTAGAAAAAGGAGCTCGGTCCCCCACACACGCCATTGCTGCGCATCATAGGTCTCTTTCGCCATATGCAGGCAGGGTGTTTGCGTCCCCTGCCAACAAAACACTCCCTGCATTTGTTGTTGGGGTGCTGCAGGGTTTAGTGGCTCCTGTACGAGCGGCATTAACGACCATTTCGGCTGGCTCTTTCTCAATTATGCTACTGCAGTACAACACCCTTGTTATTTCTTAGGGTCCATAAGATTAGGACTTTGAAAATGTGGTACCTCATGCTTCAATTTGTTTTCTTGAGTTCAGGGTTTAGGATAACTGTAAAATGAAAAATAGTAGTAGCCGTTTGTTTTCTCATGGTGTAGTCCTAGTTCTGGCATACGAATGTAGGTCAATGATCTAGATCCTGGCCTTTACAGCCTTTGGCCTTGTTTAGATCCCAAATTCATCTCCCAAATTTACTATGCAAAAAGAAGATTCCCCATCACATCAAAATGTCATAACATGCATGGAGTTCTAAATGTAGATGAAATCAAAAACTAATTGCACAGTTTTGTTGTGCTTTGCGAGACGAACATTTTGTACCTAATTAATCAATTTTTGGATAATTTTTCACAAATACAAACGAAATGCTACAGTGACGCAATGATTACGAAGCGACATCAAACTCCCAAATTCAACCACCCAATTTCAACATCTAAACAAGGCCTTTGTTTGTGCTGTGCTGGTAGTGGATAAGTTGGGCCAGATGTGGGCAAACCCTTTTTCCAGTCTAAAATCAGCCACTGAAGAAGCTGCAAAAACTTTTGCAGGTACTGGTACCCACCTGACTTTCAATACCAGGTAAGCATGCTCCCCCCATGCCCTTTGTTTTACCTTTTCTCACATGCAAATTTGCCAGTGCCACTTGTCGATGCACATGTCTAGCTAGGGATCACTCCACCCTGCTGCATGTAGTGATAATGATAAATGTCGCTGTTACTGATCCCACACATATACTTGCACTGAAGATTTTCTTCTGAAGAACAGGAGCTGCTTATCGCTTCACTCTGTTGTGATCAACTCGAGGCTAATTCCAAATGTTTGATCACTGATGAATAAGCAGGCCTTGATCAATCCGCAAGTGCTGCAGAACTACTACGCTCAGGCTCAGCTGTATGGCCTGACCTCGCCTACGCCGTCACCCTACCAACAGTACTTTGGGTATATGGCGCCCCAAGCTCCAACGCCGAGGGCACTGCTCCCGCCGCCGGCAGCACAGCAGGTCGCCGTGCAACCTTTGGTGCAGCACCCGCCGCCGGCGCAGCAGGTCGCCGTGCAACCGCTGCTGCAGCACCCGACGGCGCAGATTCAGAGCTCTTTCTTCCCCGCTCCTTCGCTTCCGCACAACTTCAGGCTCCAGCTGCCGCCTCCTCAAGCTTTGTCAGTACTGCCTCCCAACACAACAGGTACGGACGTTTGCTGCTCTTGTGTAGTAGTAGTTGTGTTCTTTAAACAAATTTCCTAGAAAGTTTTACTATACAAGATAATATAGTAACTGATGTCTTTTGCTGCTGAAATGTGGCAGAATCGTCGCAGCCAGCTGATCAGGCCGCTGCCTCTGCAGCTCGACAGACAAACGCGAGCAGTGCTCCTCCCGGTGCCTGATCAAGGGCTCAGAGGCCAGCTGAAGATAAAACATTGGATTCAACAAAACTTAAAATTAACCGACTTTTTTTGGGGGGTGAAAAAGAAGTCTCGATCGATCTGCTGCGGACGAAGTTATTGATGGTCTGTAACAGTTTCTCAGGATGTTGACTCCAAAAACAAACGACAGACATTTCGTTTTTTTCCCATTCTTTTATGAGTTTCGGCGAAGCTGTTACCTTGGCGAATCCTGAGATGTTGATTTCGATTAGGCAAGGTTCGGATTCATTTCGCTGTTATTGGTGCCTTCACCAGTATAATAATTTTGATTCAGGAATTTTTATTTATTCATTTTCTCTATTTTTAGCGAGGCTCTCCAGGATTTGTAAGGGAAAATGCCAAAATGGGACTAAAAGAAGAGCAAATTATATGATTTTTTTAGGATAGCAAATTATATGATATGAGAAGCCCAACAGTAGTAGCCCAGCCCATGATACGGCTGCTGTGCTGCGCGAGAGCCCACCACCCAACGCGGTCGCATCTCTCGTGCTCCAGCCCAGCCCGTTGGCCATAAGTGAATTTCCTGTTGGAAAAAGTCCATTTTCTCTCCCTGAACTATCGGCCGAATCCACGATTCCTCCCTGAACTCGAAAACCGTCCGCGTGGCACCCTGAACTCCCGAAACCGGACATGTTCCCCCCTCCGGCCGATTCCACCCTCCCACACTGGAACAGCGCCGCCACACGAAGGCCAAGCTTGCCGCTGCCGCCGCCCTTGACCAAGCGAGCGCGCGCGCGCCGGCGCGGCGAGGCGGAGCGGTGCCGACCACGGAGGGCCGGAGCGGCAGCGGGGAGAGGCGCATGGTGTGGTCCCGGAGTGGCGAGCTTGCCGGGGGTGGCTGGCGACGAGGAGGAGCAATGACGATGGCTCTCCCACGAACTCCAGCGGCGGTGGACGCGCGACGAACGGCGGCGGCACTACACAAGGTAAGAGAGAGAGGTGAGCATCGGAGATGGCGGAGGAGGTGCGGGAACGCGCGAGGGTGAGGTCGGTCGACAGCGGCGGTCACCGGAGAAGGGAGAACGATGGTGGCGGCGGAGCTTTGGCGACGGCGGCCATGGGAGGAAGAAAACCATTCCATCTTCTTCGTTTACACAGGCAAGGGAGCTGGGCGCTTGGGCATGGAGCCTGCGCAGCGGGGCGCGGGCGATGGGCGGCGTGCGGGCGGCGCGGCCAAGCGCGGAGCGGCGCGGCAGAGCGCAGGGCGGCGACGCCGAGCGGGCGGGCCTAGGCACAGCACGGCGCGGGGCGTCAGCGGCTTCCTAGCGGCGAGGCCCCTCCTCCCTCGTGTGCGCGTTGGCGGCGGCCCCCCCCCTCATGCTCGTCGGCGGCTGCCCCTCCTCCCTCGTGCGCGTCTACGGCGGCCCCTCCTCGTCACCACGTTGATCCACACACCAAGCCTCACGACCTCCACCGCTCGTTGACCCCTCCCCACACTGGAACAGCGCCGCCACACGAAGGCCAAGCTTGCCGCTGCCGCCGCCCTTGACCAAGCGAGCGCGCGCGCGCCGGCGCGGCGAGGCGGAGCGGTGCCGACCACGGAGGGCCGGAGCGGCAGCGGGGAGAGGCGCATGGTGTGCCTGTGTAAACGAAGAAGATGGAGTGGTCCAGACGCTGACAAGTGGGACCCGTTGGCGAAAACCAGGGTGGAATCGGCCAGAGGGGGGAACGTGTCCGGTTTCGGGAGTTCAGGGTGTCAGGCAGACGGTTTTCGAGTTCAGGGAGGAATCGCGGATTCGGCCGATAGTTCAGGGAGGGAAAATGGACTTTTCCTTTCCTGTTTGTGGACTCAAATCATGCTCTGCCTCCATTTCGCTTTGGAAGTTCCCGTAAATTCGTGGCTGAATTAGCGAATTAAACAGCCGATTTTGTATGCTGAAATGGAGATGTACGAGATTCGTAGTCCAGTAGCCGACAGGATCCTCGTTCAAATAGTAGTGGTGACAGGTAGAGAGCGTTAGGTGAAACCGAGCAAGTAAAAAGGCTAGCGCGACGCCAAACGGGCAAGTGAAATTGAGCAAGTAAAAAGGCTACTCCAATGATCATCGTCCTAATCAAGCTTGGGATTACGGACAAGCCCGAATCGCAGGCGTGATGTAACTAACCTGCACAGAGTATCCGGGCACGCGCCGGCGCAAATCATAAAAGTTCAGACTTGTCCGCACGGGCAGTTGTGGTCATGTTATAGTTTACCCCATAGTTTAAGGCCAAATGTGGAAGTAGAGAGAAATTGTTGTCTTTGTATAGACATTGTTTGTACAAAAAAAGGGAAAGGTTCCCAAATATCAGCTCGAAACATCTCGAACGACCGGAGTGACACATACCAGCAGCAAGCCCCTCTTGCTGCTCTTAAAAAAAAGGGGCAAGTCCCTCTTGCTGATGTAGGCTTAATTAGTTCCTAAAGCCTAAAGGCATGCGAAAATGGCATGGCCCGTGATCAGGCCACCAACTCCATCCCACTTCCACCACGCACCAGCAACCGATCCGATCCACCACCATGCATTAGATTGTGCCAAATACATATATATGCTCGAAGATACGAGTGTCATTGTACATCCTACGTACTGTTCTGCTGCAAAGTATGTCCATAATCTTTCGTGATTGTTTTCATTCATTTTTCACATGTGTTTCTCAACCACTGCAGTTAGTTAATGACCATGGATTGGATTAGTCTTAAAACATGGTTGCAAAGAAGTAGAATAATGTTGTCAGCAAATAGCAAGTGAAGTATTGTTTGGCAAAGGTGGTTAGGATGATGGCTTCTGTTAGCTTCAGTGGGCACCTAATGCAATAGTGATCGAGAACATTAATCAAGGGAAGACACCTAATGTCATGTTTGGCACGTACAGATAGGATTTTACTATTGTAGGATCAAAAGGTAGCCCGATGGGGAACGAGATCCTCTACCATCACTCACAATGACTGCACTCGGCAGTCACAACATCTCCACCGTTCGCTCTTTATCGGACGACCTCCTCTCTCGCAGGCCACACAACAGCAGGCTGATGGCCCATCTCGGCCCATAGTATCGAGAAACTCGAGCAGTGATCCAGCCCCTCCCTCTCTCTGCCGCCGCCGCCGCCGCCGCTATCGTCGCAGGAGCTTGTTCCGAAAGAAGTTGATCAGGGTGAGGTTTCTTGAGCGCCGCGAAAGTCGTCGGAATCTCGCCAGTGAGCGCGTTGTTAGACAGCTCCGGCAGGATGCCGCTGGCGAAGTGGCGAACCCGTTTACCAGCCAGAACAGCGCGTCGAGGTTCGCCAGGTTACCGAGCTCCGGCGGAATCTCGCCGGAGAGCCTGCAGTTGGCGGCGTCGAACCGGAAGAGCTCTGTCATGCTCCTGAGCTCTAGCGGGAGTAGCTGTTGTAGTTCCAATGTAGAGCTCCCTGAGGCTGATGAGGTTGCCGAGATTCAGCAGGATCCTCCCAGACAGCTCTTTCCCGGAGACGGTGAGGTAGTGCAGCATGCCCCACGTGTTGTACTCAGGCTGGAACTCGTCGAAGAAGACGTCCTCACCAAGGTGAAAGTGAGGGAGCGGAGCCGGACCAGCGGCGTCGGGATGGGGCCGGAGAGCGCGTTCACGGCGAGGAAGAGCGCGCGAGGTGCGTCAGCCGGAACAGCGCCGCCGGGACGAGGCCCGAGAGGTTGGGGCTCGTAGCTCCGCCTCTGCCGGGAGAGTGGAGAAAAGGGGTGAGGCCGGAGCTTTAGACAGGAACGGCATCTTCCGGTGACGGCGGCGTCAAATAGAGGCTCAACGACGCTCGACGCCTCAGACTCCACTCGATGCTATGGGCCGAGATGGGCCAACTGTCCTGCTGCTGCTGTGTGGCGTGTGAGATAGGAGATTTCGTCCGATCAAGAGCGAACGGTGGAGATGTTGTGACTGCCGAGTGCAGTCATTGTGAGTGATGGTAGAGGATCTCGTTCCCAGGATGGTGGCAAGGAACGGGAGACACGGGTCATTCTGCAATGGCCATTTTGGGGCCAGAATGAACTTGGTCACGTCAAACAAAATCCTCCTTTCTAAAATAGGGCTGGTTGCTCTAACAAGGCAGACGGATGTGATCCGCTAAATGGCACATCTCTTCAAAACAGAATTATTATCAGCTATGGCATGATTGGAAATTTGGAATGTTCCATGACGTGTACTAGGTCCAAAAACTGAAAATGAAAAAGAGATGTCCATCATCATATTTGTCGTGCTAGCTTTGGGCGCCCAACATACTATGGCTGAAGGGTAGCTCCAAAGGACAGACGTACACCTGGCTCATCCGGTAGGGCGGTAGACGTGGGCGCGGAGCAGGGTGCCGCCGTGGCCTTCACATGCTGTAGAAGCACCACGTCCTTCCGCGGCTGTGTGCTAATTGTGGTATACGTCAGTTGCACCGATGGCAAAGGTGTAGTATATATACTGCTCCTCGTTTCTTAAATAAATGATGTTATTTATTCATCAGTGGAGGGAAGTATTATACCCCCTCTGGTTTACACATGCAGTTTAAATTTCTTTCCTATCAAATTATTTTACTCTGAACATTTATATATTAAAGTTACATAAATTGACAATACTTCACTACACATGCAGTTTATATGATGTTATCCGGTGCATTATGAAAAATACTTTAAAATATTTAACCACCTTTTCTAAAATATATTTTTTATGAAAACTGTTTGTCAAAACTTCACTAGACCACACTGATGTCCTCAACAATATATATTTTAAACCATGGGAGGTGGTAAAAGTGTCCCCTCTTCGTCCTATGAAAAGTTTAATTTTTTGATTAAAAATCCTAAAAAAGGTAATTGTCTGAATGCATTCTACTAACTCAATGAAAAATTAACGGTCTCGCACCAAAATTATTAGAATTATTAAGGATAATATAACCATTACTCATCATACTAATCTGTCGAAAAAACTAAAATTGCATAGCTGAGGGCAGTCCCAACCCACAATATCTATGGTGTCATATTACTAAGATACTGCTTTAGAAACTATATTTCCCAACCTATAATTTCTTAGTGTGGACCTATGATTTCTTGGTATGGGGTCCTCAATAAATTCATTGTCTCTCATCTCTGCTAATCATGTTGTTGTTAATCTATGATCAAGACACCATCATCTCCCAACCGAAACTTGGTAGTGCCATACGCATAAGTTCTCGTGTTGCAAGACCTAATTTCTTGCTCTTTTCTTTCTCTCTTCCATTTAATATAGTGTCATATAAGCAAATAGTAGTTGTTGAAGGGTTAGGACCGCCCTGATGGAACTTTGGGAGTAATGTGTTACAGACACGTCACCATTGAAACGTGCTCCATGCTTACGCTGCGGAGCTCCAGTGCCACGGTAGCCTTCATGTTATCGAAGCGCCATGTTGTAGGTATCACTTGAAGGTACTGTAAATCAATTCTTTTGAAACAAACTTTTAACCTCTGACAATCAATATATAAAAATTGTTTTTATTAACCATGAAAAGTATGTTCAAAGTATTCGATCTCTATCTTTGAAATGTCATTTTATAAATTTCTTGGCCAAAATCTCATCTGGTAGGCCGTGTCAACGTTCCAAGGTCTAAACAATATATATATATATATTGAACCATGGAGAAAGTGTTAAGAGCGCGGACACATCGGTACATAACATCACCATCGAAAATGTGTGCTCATGAATATGCTTGCTGGTTACTGCTCCTCGTGACAGTACGCAGCGATATATCTTTCGTGGAGTCAAAAAGGAGGAGGGAAACGCCACCGAATATCGCTGCCCGTCCGCGGGCATCACGATCGCAAGTGACGGCGCGCTTTCGAATCCTCCACCACTGGCCTGCCACGGGCCACGGCACGGCGATTCGCTGGATCGAGTTCCCAGCCGTATGCAAACGCAATGCCGTGCGCCGTCGCAGAAGCGACCAACGCCTCCGATCCGGCCAAGATCCGCACGGGATCGCGCCGCGCCCCCAGGCCTCAGCTCCCGGGGCTTAAAAAACAAGCCGGCCGGAGAGACGCGCGGCCCCGTCGCATCCGCGCGCCCGGAGCGGACAAGCCGCTCTCGGGCCGGGGCCAGTCAAGTCGTGCGAAACCGGGGAGGCGTCCGGCCTGACCCGAGATCTTCGTCTCTGCCGTGGGCGGATGCGGCAGGGAGAAAACAAATCGTTTGCCCACGCACGCACGCGCGCAGACCGGCCGGCCTGGGTCAGCCGGCGGCGGGATCCGGCGAATCTTAGCGACGGGAAAACGGGCGGGGGAAACGGTTTCCTATTCGTCCCGGGTGTGATCGGGTGAGGTCACGCAAGGATCGGGCTCTGACTCCCCCGGCCGGATCAGACCATCTATCACGTGTCCACGACACCTTCTCCAAGCTCACCTAGTACTAGGAGCTGAGCTTCCTTTGAGCGGTCGTCGCTGGGCGGCTTTGTTTGCTTGCCGCCGTCGCAAGTGAGAGAGACCATGAGCTCGCACGCACTTTATTTGGTCACGTGCGGTGCGCGACCGGGGCAGGGCGGGGAAGATTTTGTGCCCCGAGAGATATGATTCCGGACGACACGATCTTGTTCTTGTCTAGTAGACCGTGTGAACGAATGAATATGAATATATCGACCCGCGACGACCAAATCTAGGCCCCATCCCGCGCCAGATATATCCGCTTCGATATCCGCGGCGGCCACGACGGCGACCGCCCCGGGCCTGCCTATTTAGCCACTCCACTCAGGCAGGCTCCAACCCCGCCCATTTGATCTCACCCGACTAAAACTCCAAGGAGCCAGCCGTGTCTGCGCGCTCGCGTCGCCGCCGCGGCCACCGGCCATGGAGAGGAGGCCGCACGCGATGCTGTTCCCGTTCCCGTGCTCGGGCCACATCAACCCGACGCTGAAGCTGGCGGAGCTCCTGCACGCGCGGGGCGTGCACGTGACCTTCGTCAACACGGAGCACAACCACGAGCGGCTGCGGCGGCGCCGGGCGGGGCCGATGCGGGGGCGGGAGGGGTTCCGGTTCGAGGCGGTCCCCGACGGCCTCTCGGAGGAGGACCGGGCCGCGCCGGACAGGACCTTCCGGCTCTACCTCTCCCTGCGGAGGAGCTGCGGCGGGCCGCTGGTGGCGCTGGCGCGGCGGCCCGGCCGGGAGCGCGACGACGGCGTGCCGCCCGTCACCTGCGTCGTGCTCAGCGGCCTCGTCAGCTTCGCGCTCGACGCCGCGGAGGAGATCGGCGTCCCGGCGTTCGTGCTCTGGGGCACCAGCGCATGCGGCTTCGTCTGCACGCTCCGGCTCCGGGAGCTCCGGCAGCGGGGATACACGCCGCTCAAAGGTACACACACCTCTTGTTCTGCATGGCGATTACTCCCATGATTGCATGATCGATCGATGCATGCATGTGCTTTCTATGCCTGGAATGATGACGGGCCTGGTTCGCAATGGCAGACGAGAGCGAGCTGACGAACGGGTACCTGGACACGCCCATCGACTGGATCGCCGGGATCCCGCCGGTGCGCCTCGGCGACGTGTCCAGCTTCGTCCGGACGCTGGACCCGCAATGCTTCGCGCTGCGCGTGGAGGAGGACGAGGCCAACAACTGCGCCAGGGCGCGGGGGCTCATCCTCAACACGTTCGAGGACCTCGAGCCCGCCGTGCTGGACGCGCTCCGGGGCGAGTTCCCGCGGGTCTACACCATCCGGCCCCTCTCCGCCGCCATGCACGCCGCCGCCGCCGCGCAGGGCGGCGCGGGCGCCGCCGACGGCGGGCTGAGCCTGTGGGAGGAGGACGCGGCGTGCGTGGCGTGGCTGGACGCGCAGGCGCCGGGGTCCGTCCTGTACATCAGCTTCGGGTCCCTGGCCGTGCTGTCGCTGGAGCAGCTGGCGGAGCTCGCGTGGGGCCTCGCCGCCGCGAACCGGCCGTTCCTGTGGGCCGTCCGGCCGGGGCTCGTCGCCGGGGACCGCGGCGCCGACGCGCTGCCGGAGGGGTTCCTGGCGGCGGCGCGGGGCCGGTGCTTCATCGCCGAGTGGTGCGCGCAGGAGCAGGTGCTCCGGCACCCCGCCGTGGGCGGGTTCCTGACGCACAGCGGGTGGAACTCGACGGCGGAGAGCATCTGCGCCGGCGTGCCCATGGTGTGCTGGCCCGGGTTCGCCGACCAGTACATCAACTCCCGGTACACGTGCGGGGACTGGGGCATCGGGCTCCGCCTCGACGAGGCGCTGCGGCGGGAGCAGGTGGCCGCGCACGTCGAGGAGCTCATGGGGGACACGGACGTGGCCAGGGAGATGCGGCGCAACGTGAGGAGGTGGAAGGCCGCGGCCGAGGCCGCCACGGCGCCCGGCGGGTCGTCGTACGAGAGCCTGGGGAGGCTCGTCGAGGAGCTGCGGCTTGGGGACTCGGACGCGGGCGCCGCGGCCACGCTGGACGGCCGGTGATGACACAGGTGACGCCATTGCCGTGACCGTTGGATGCACGCGTGCTTCGCTTCGGACGATGCCTGTCGTCTCGTCTCTCCGGTCGTCAGCTCTTATCTGGTTGCTGAATCAGAGCACGGTGACGGAAGCCGTGGAACCTGGTTTCGTACCCGTACACGCAGTGTTTCGCTTCGGTCCCCCCACGAAAAATGTTATACTAGTTTGTATCGTAGTAGATGATGATTGCATGTCTGGATCGGATGTCAACATTAGTGGACGGATTTGTCAGGAACTCAGGATGTTTGCGTGTGCTTGTTCCAAAACCATGTGCCCATTGCGCAGCGCAGGGAGTATGCTGCTGGCTTTTTCGCAAAGTCTCGCGAGCTCCTGTCAGCTGGTCAGCATGGTACTTGCATTATTGCCTGATCAAGCTGGCCGGTCAGAAACTGATTAGATTAGAGACGTCCGGTTTGACACGTGCGATATCGCCAAAACTCGCATCAGCAGAGTTCGCGCTGCATTCCGGCTGACTGCCTGAGGCCTGAGCCGAGCCTTGTCGATCGGGTCGAACGTCCTAGTCAGGGGCTTGTACTTCGCCGGGGAAAGAAAAGCCACGGCGAGTGCGAAACGAAACAAAAGACAGACAGGCTCGATGATCGCCACGGAACAGCCCCACTTGCACGTGTTGCTGGGACTAAACAATCATCGTAAGCTCCAAAGCAGGAATTTCTGGTGGACGGGCAACGAGACGATCAATCATAGGCTCCCGAGTCCCGACCGAACCTAGCTACTGCGTAAAATATATCCCGGGCGCTCTTGACTTGCTTGCTCCCCCCGGGCGCCGCCGACCGTGTCCCCACGCGTCGCGCTCCGTGACTTCGTCATGGTGTTCTGGCCGGTAACGACAGCGACCGCCGGCGTGCTTCTTTAACCGAAACGTGGTCGTGGCCGGAGGCGAAAGGCGGGGGTGTCGTCTCGCGCCGGCGGGAGCCCACGGCCACAGCGACGTCTGCGTGGCTGGCGGCGCCCCTGGTCAGCCGCCACGCGTCGCGGGGGGGCGCAGACACCGTGGGCCGCGCGCAGCAGGGGGTTTCACGCGGGGGGCAGCGTCCAAGTGGCGCGCGTCGCGGCCTCACGCACGCGCACGCGCTCGGCCGCCACGGCTCCGCGAGTCTCCGACTCCACTGCAAGTCAAGAAACTTCGGCAGTGGAATATGGACGGGAGCGGCGGGGCCGCGCCGGTCGAGGCGCGGCGACAACGCCACCGAGGACGGGCTAGTTTGTGGCCCGGGCGGGCAGTCGTGCACGCTGTGGCCGGAGCGCAAATCAGAGCCCGGGCGCGAAGCGGCCTGTGTAACCTATTGCTGGCCTGGGCGGGGTAAGCTTGCTGTTGGATGTGTCCCATGGGTCGGCTAGCTACTCCTGGAAGGCAACTGTCGGCTAGCAACGTTTAGATTTTTTTTTCAGCCGGCACGTGTAGAAAAGTCATGGCTATAGAACTTTGTTTTCTGTAAAGAAAAAGAATGTAACAATAATTATAAAATTGATTAAACATAAATATGGCCGAATATTTGGTTTGACATGCAAAACAAAAATGTTCATACATATATAGTACTAATTGAGTACCATACGAACACTCCCCGTCTATTTCTTCATTATTGAGTCCTAACATTCGTTGCTCTTCATATACTCAAACCAATATTTCGTTGCTGAACAATTGATCAAGAACATCTCGTACTTGATGGCATCATGCTTCGTCTCTAGCGGTGACCTCATACTTGATGGCATCATGAAGCGGAGAGTCCGTACATATTCCATCTCTAACTCCGACAAAAGAATATCCTATTAAGGGGATTATTTAGCAGAAAAAATGTATGTTCATACAGCAATGTATCCCTACCGATCAAATATTGCTGTAATTGAAGGTATGCACAACCGTTGCCATCCCCTTGCTTCGCCACAAAGAAAAAACCAGATGAACTAAGGTTAGCAACAAATTTAAATGATATGGGTTATTCTTGATTGGCCCGTGATCCTACAATTTTGAACATTTCATTTAGAATGTAATGGAGATTTTCTTACCATCATAGGCTGACTAATGTCCCAAGTCCAATAAATATACCAAAACCAAACAACTGAAATCTTCTCAGACTGAAAACATAGCCATCCATGATTCATTAATTTTGAAAACCACCAGTCCATTCATGAATTAGAGAATGAGCATTGTTGTGAATCCAAAAAAGAGTTTTGTGCGAAAAACCTCGTTGGACACCATAATATCGCTCTAATGCACAAGTTTTGTCCAATTTATAGTTTCAAAAAGATAGGTAACTTTCATGTGCTTTTCTAGATACCCTTTCTTCTTCTCAAACTTGGTATGAATTCTGCCTTGTGCTTTTTTCATTTTCACACTAAAATATCACAAGTATAGTCCTGAGGGTTTTCTTTCAAGTATAGATACATGTACTTCACGATGGTTAAAACAATTTCACCAACAATGAAAATGCATTTTGATAGTGTTCACAGTTACCAATCACATTCCGCTTGCTAACAATTACTAACCATTAGAAAATTGAAAAAGATACATTTTAAATTCTTCATGTGTAAATTGAATTTAAGCTTGGCAGATTATACCATTGAAATAAATAATAATCGGGGGATGGTAAATAAATCAAACTCAAACAATATTGATAAAGAAATTGAAGCACGAGTGTGTTACAAGCGTTATTTACCAGAACCAGTACTAACTGGTGGCCAATGTCTACCAAACAGAATGTTAAAATAATTAAACTACATTACGTACAACTTTACTCATGGCTGTCCCCGTTGACTCAATCTTGACAAGAGCACAAATTCTTAACAATGTCCAAGTCACCCCAGTTGATAGCTGATTAGACAATGTTAATCTTCACTATCAACTCAAATGCAATATCAAGTTATTGAAATCAATCAGTATGTTTCCTGAAATAATCACAAGTTAATCCTTGAACCAAACATTATGCCATGAGACAACCATATTTGAAATTATTTATTATTTCTTCCCCACGATGGTCTTAAAAAGTTGACTTCATGCTTTGTTCATTCTGCTAATACAAGCCATAAATTAGTCAGAGCTTCAATGATTTAAGTCTGAGCTTGGTGCTTTTCAACTGAGCATTATCCAGCATTGTCATGAGATGGTTGGCATCCAATATCAGTTAAAAAGTAACTGCGCAAAAGTTACCAAAATGGTGAGAAAGTTTTATGGAGCAGATTTTTGCTGCTTAAACACAAAAAGGTATGTCCAAATTTCTGAACCATGATTAAGAACTTACAGTTTCATTCACACTTGAACTTATTGGATGGAGATTAAAAAAGAGTGAGTTGAAGAGGCGCAGAACAATCGAACAAGAGATGTATCACCATCTGTTGCTGCTTGGTGGTACAAATGTCAATTTCTGCCTTTCTGACAGTCAATGCATGATTCCAAGCTCAGCTTGTTCTATATACTACTCTATGTACAATTCATGCAATGCCATGCATGAAGATAGCCACATAGGTGTGCCAAATATTTGTGGACAACATTAGGTGATCTTCATGGATTTTTGTTTACTATTTTCAGGTGAAAAAGTGGAGGACTTGCCACTGAAGATGGATCATCAACTACTGGTGGCATCAGAAAACCAGCGGGGCCTATCAGCAGAATATGTCTAATGACACTAAAACTCAGGAAGTTCAGAACAATCATGAATAATTATCGGAAATTCCTTTTATTTAATAATCTCTATGGATGTCTGGGATCATGGATCAATGCTCTTGGGAAAGGTCTAATGAGGTGTCATTTTCTCATCCAAATTCAAACAAAATTTTTGGGATTCATAAACAAAATAAGCTCAACAGTGTAGTTTCTGAACTATTGCCACTATCCTAATTTCTACCTAATATTCACAATTCTGACAACATGATATCATTGATTGAACAAAATATAATTTAACAAAAAATGAACAATTCCAATATGGCTGCTCATAGTCACCTGAAAGTCCTTCAATAACTTTGTCTATGTGTTCAGGACTGAGGGTTATCTTGCATTGCACCTCAGAATGCGCCTCCAACTTCGCCGATGACACATTCATTCAAGAAAACAAATTATGGTGGTTTCTAAACATCAAGCAGTAAGAATAAAAAGGTTATTAGTATTTAGTACCTCAATTGCAGCCTCGCACAGCTGCAGGGTAGGCTGTAGCCACATAGCACAAGGAAATTTTACCAACTATACTACAAGACAAAATCAGAAAGCAATGATCACAAAGAGTGGGTAAGGTTGAATGAGTACGGGGATTTTCCCTGCTGCTCACCCTCGGGAGCCTATTCTTGCTGCGAACAGTGGTGTCCAGTTAGTGAGCAGATAATGGGATACCTCGAATTAGAAGTAGTTGTATTAATACTCCACCAACAATGGTGCACCGAATTCTTCCATGCTGCCACACTCATCACCCTGAAAATATTTGAGAAAGAAAACCAAAGTAAAATCAAGGGACCCTCATGGAGGCAGTTCCTTGAGCTTTCTAAATTTAGTTTTGTAGCATGCAAATAAAATCAAGGTAAACCAAAGTTAAACCTATATGCCTGGGCTAAGAGATTTAGGTAATTAAATTCAACTTGACTACTTGTAGCATATACGTAATGGCTATCAGGCATATGCACACACAACCACTCAAAAGAAACTGCACAGGACCATACACACTGAAAACAAAACTTGATCTGCACAACGTAACATACATTTCCTGGATCTAGAGATCAAGCTGTTTTTCAAGTTTGACAAGACAAATTAGAATTCACAGTTAGGACAGCTCCTATATTATATTGGGATTACTCAGTATTCACCAAGATGATCGATAGCATTCATATTGCTCCAAAAAAAAACATAAAGGGCAGGTGGAGAGAATAAAGTATTTTCGCTGATAAGATTTATACATATACGTTAATAGGCCCAAATTTTAAAAGAAAACTATGTATTAATTATGGAAAGCAAAAATGCAAGCAACTTGGTCAGGTTTTCTGTTTTCTAAATATCACCACAAATTAGCAAGGGAAAGTTCTTTCGCCACCTCATCAATATAATTTGCTGTTTTCTTAACATTCTAAATAAATGGTTAAGGTTAGTGCATAAGACAACTATGCTTTTTGACAAAGAAATTTAGAAAGTAAGGTATCCAGAAAGCAAACATTTTGGCCACACAAATCAAGGTAAACATTTGAAAGCAGGAGATTGTGTAATTAAGAAGATCATTTACAAGTTGTTTCTTTCTAAAATTTCCTCATGGTTATACTCAGTCATTAGCAAAAAGTTATATGGTGCAAATATCCGTGAAATTTACCAGCAAACCAATTAAGTGTTTTCTGCGAAACTCACTACAATATTCAAAACGAGGCTTGTCATAGCTAGGTACCTGACCTGCAGCATGCACCCTAGCTATATCTCTAATCCTCTCCCTGAAGCAGAAAAAATGCCAGTTAATACGAGAAACAAGAGGGGCAAATTAACAATCAAAGAAATGTCACTATACCCCTGAGGCTTTGTTTTTCATGCTTCAGTTATTGGCTTATTGCTCCCTAATCAGTAATCAAAACCTCGGCAATGAGATTGAAATGCTGTATCAGGAATAGACAAATTCACCGCAAATCAGAAGTCCTGATAACCATATCCAAAATGTGTATGATTTACATCAAATATATATGCGTGACATCTATGGAACACTGATCTGAACAAAATTTCCATGAATTTTTAGTTACCAAAAACACTTGAAAGTAATTTTCAGTTTTTTTATCATACTGGCATACGTCAATCTTGCCCACGACCTTCATGGTAAACCTCTAGCCACTCCAAAACACTCTGCCAAAGGAAGACCTGAATTAGATCAACAAATTGTAGCAGCAATGACTGAGTAAGTAGGCATTCAGTCATGATATGACTGTGCAGAAAGAGATAGCATGAATGTCCGGGGTTAAGCTTCAGAAATAAAACAGAGCCACTGACTGGCCTTTGCCTTGATAAAGTTTTTTGAACTGATCTAGAAACCCACTTTTAATTGGCACCTCACTCTTTGTTGGAATCAGACCTACTCCTAGTCTTCTAGGGCTAAATTTCTCAACCAGTTCTTCCCCAAGTCCACATACACAGAGTCGCTTTTTGTACAAATGGTGGACATCTACTACACTCAGATCAAAGCATAGTGAGCACCTCCCATCCATTTGGAACTAAAAAAAACATGTTTAGCAGGCTAGAAAAAGGAACATGTTTAGCAATGAAAGCCTACTTGTGAATAATATTTCGATCACAGTTTCCATACTTCGCAATTAAGAAAAATATGCTAACAAAGGCTCAGAAAATCCTAGTTAAAACAAAATCATCATTAAACATAAATAAAGCATGAATTGGACTCAGCTTCTTGTCTGAAATCCGAAGAAAACATGAAGCTTATAAATCTTAACACTAATTAGCCCATCCCATCAAGTATTCCATTACTTTTATTATGTACTCTAGAAGCACCTCAAAACATCAAAGCATTGATAATATGAGTTATTTTTTATTAATTGCACTACCTGTATGGTCGCCAAAGAAAGAAAGGAAGAATGCACAGTACCAAACGCCCTGTATTTAATCAGGTTAGGTTTACAACCTAGTTGTGCATCACGTGGAAAGTTACTTTCTTTTTTGAATAAAATCTGTCAATAATATTAATGGGAAAATTTACTTTCTCTCTCAACAGTTTTATGCTTTTCATCTTAAAGATCCCAGCTCTTGCTCAACAAAACTATACAGCTTTTGAGTAGAAAAATTTCACTTATATCTGATTTTGCAAGGCTAGAGACAACATAACTATCAGTGCAACAACTTTTTTACTTGTTTCACCGTCACCGTTTTGCACCTCCAGCCTCCACTTGAGCCATAAAAAGTTCAAGAGAAAAAAAATAAAACCTGGAGAAAAGGAAAGCAAAACCAATACAGAATTTCTACATAAATGACCACCAATTTCGTCACCTAGAGAGCCACCTATCCAGCAACAATTTTTGGTGACACATGAACTCCTCACTACTGGCAGCACCACGCTATGCTGGCAGATCAATTTCATGGAACATCAATGTTGCAAATAGCGGGCTATAGAATTTAGCGGAGTACTTCTGAAAAAGCTATAGGGGCTATAGCGCAGCTATAGCGGATGCTATAGCATTTAGCGGTATGCGAAAAACTATGAAAATTTAGCCCTAAACATTACCAAATTTATGATTTCCAGCTTATATTTCGTAAGTACATGTAAATACTAGTGAATACATAAGGAAATGAGTCGTAATTCACAAGATATATCATAAATCGTACCTTGTTGTTCATCAATCACAAGTTAAGTTCATAAGTCAAACATAGCGGTGTTAGCGGAGCTAAGCTATTGAATTTAGCGGGGCTATTTCATGATATAGCGGAGTTAGCGGCATTAGCGGTAATATTTGCAATATCGTAGCGGCCTTTGTCTCAAAAAGCTATAGCGGGCTATTTGCAACATTGTGGAACATACATGGATGGTTGCACTACTTTTTGAATTATAGAGCATGCTATTTGAAATAAACTGCACTACAGTGGATGGTTGCAAATGCTTCAAAATTACGACTATGATTAATTGAAGCAGCTTGAAAAAATACTGGGTATTGACACATGTACAGACAGTTGAAACAGAAAAGAAGAGCTGGATGACCTTGCCCATGAATTGAAGTATTTAGCAACAGAGGACAGTAATCCTAGAATGTAAGTAGGATCGGATGAGAGGAGCAGATGTTATTAAACTTTTAAACCTGAAAAGAATTAAGGGCTAAACATGGAAAAGAATTACCAAATGCAAACAGGGAGAAATAATAAGCGTGAAATAGAGAAAACAAAACTAATAAACCCTATATTGAGGGACACTATGGAATCCTGTAAGGGTATCAAGTCTCAACCATGCACTGCAACGAAATAGGGGCAACATCGATCAACTTACCCCAATCTCATGCAGCTAGGAGACCACGGATGGTGCCGCGACGAGGATAGGCAACTTCCGGCTCCCAGGCATCAAGAAGACAGAGAAGAATGAGATTGCCAGCCAATTTTCATCACCCTTTACCTACCGTAAGCAAACCTGTAGCGGAGATTAAATCTTGAGTTCGCGTGGGGGGCTCGATTTCCTGGTGCCTCATCTCATCCGGCGACACGGCCGCAGGCGGCGACGGCGATAGCTTCGTCGGCGCAGAGGAGGAGTTGGGAGGGCACGATGGGATCCATGTGGAAGAAGGGATGAAGTCCAAGATGAAGCACTCACCGGGGATGGCTCGGCAGCTGCGGGCGGGGGCGACCGGCGGCGCGCAGGCGCCTACGGACGGGGAGGGCGGAGGAGACCGACGGCGCGGCGACCTGCGGGTGGATAGGGAGGAGGAGACCGAGGCAGCGACCACGGGTGTAATTGTGGGTCCGCGTGGGTGGGTATGGGTGCCCACAGTGAAAAAAGTTTTGAGGTTTTGGGGAAAAATACTTGGGAATGTCCCTCCCCTCTATTTTGTTGTGTTTGTTGTGATTTTGTTGCGATGTTTTCCTTCCATGTGGGTCCTCTACGAGGGGGTATAGGTGGGGTGGACCTTTTGTTGGTGAGAAATGGTTTCAAATCTAATTCTCTTTATAATTAGATTCAAACATTTGAAGAGTAAACGGTGGCCAGTAATGGTGAGATGATGGGGGATGGGATGGATAGAGCCCCTCGCGCTAGCGCTCCCCACGCCGCCCCGCCCCCGTTGTGTCTCCAGCCACTGCAAGCCCAGCGACCTCTGGAAGTCGACGCTCAGAAGACCAGGCTGGGCATTCAGTTCCAGGATCGGTTACTGAGAGATTTCTACTCCATCGCCACCCCCTCGTTCCTGGGCATCCCCTCCCTGGAGCCAGGTACTCTCTGGCTCACCTCCTCTTCTCTCGCTCCCATCAATGTTTTCCAAGTCTCGAACCTTCTCCGTTATCATCTCACCGCTCCCCCGTTTTCTTCCGTGCTGAGTCGCCTGAGGATCATGTGTTCCATTTGCCCGTCGCTAGCCCTATAGTTGCTACTTTCATTTCGTTATGCTGGAAGCTTGCTCTGGGTTCCGTCGAGGTCACCCTGCATACTTCCCTGGCCGATGCCTCGAGCGAGGTCTCCCGGCTCAAGCTTGACGACGGAGTTACTGCAACCCAACCACCCTTTCCTCCCCGTGGTGAGTACCGAGGAGAGCCTACCGCCCAAACGGGAGACCCAACACCCGCAGTGCAACAATCTGCGTGCCAGCCGGCTCGTCACAGAATTGAGAAATGATCTGTGTATCTCCTCCACCTGGCCACCCCTTCTGCCCCGTCCCTTCCCCCTCTTCTCTCCACCCCCTTGCTCGACACGTTGGCTATGACGTACCTGTTAGACCTGACGCGCCCTAACTCCCCCTCCAGCCAAATGGATACATCGCGCCCTAACTCCTCCCCTCACCTACCCGTCCTGGCGGACTCAACGTGCCCTAACTCCACCCCTCTCAAGCCCAACGTCGCCGTTACTAGGGATCCTCCCCTCAGCTACCGGGACGTCATTTTAAGCCCCTCCGTCCGTCCCGACCTCCACCACCAAAGCCTTTCAGCCCTCCTCTGGTTGCCTTGCCTCCGACCTCCTAGTGAGCCACTGCCAGGACCCCATTCGTTGCCGGTGTTGTGGGTGCTCCGGCAACATGGAGAGCCATTGCAAGTCCTCGCAATGGCCACCCCGGAAGGCCACTCCTTGGCCTCGCCACCCCACTGTCCCGGTCCCGGCCTCCCGCTTCCCCGTGCATCCCGTCCCTTTCACCAGCCGCGCCACCAGCACCACCCCACCGAGCGCCACCGCTGCCACACCGCCATCCCCGCCTGTCCCTGTCTGTCCTTACTCGGCCGCCTTCGACCCGGTCCAGCTCATCCCCTCGTCAAGCTCGGTCCCCCTAGACTTTGAGACCCCACCACCCTAGCCCACATTTACGATCCCCATCCCGCGCTCCCCTGCATGCACCAATCTCCCTGCTTTATGTCCATGCATGTGGCTCGGCTGGCCGCCTCGTCGCTAACGCCGGCTCCTACCCAGGCCGCCGCTCCCCGCCGCCCACTGCCTCGCCGGCCTAGGAGCCGTCAGCCTCCTTGCCCCGGGCCTCCATCGGAGTGAATGGCTACCCCTCCTCGGACGACGCCTACGGCGGCGATGGCACCGAGGAGGAGGAGGAGGAGGAGGAGGAGTAGGTTGATTCGGACGACTCGCCCTTCCGCTCCGGCTCGCCCGCACCAGCTGGCCCGGACGACGCCGACCTTCTCTGGATGCCTGAGAGGGACATGGACTATGCCTTCCACATTGCCTATGCCTTCCTCAACGAGGACGCCCCCACGCACAACCCTGCGCCCTACATTCGCGCCGCCATCTATGAGGTGGCCAATGCGGTACAGTACCGCATGTTCCCGTCTTCCCACGGGGCCATGATGCTCCTGTTCGACTCCAAAGAGGAGCGGGACGCCATCGTGGACTGGAGCCCCCTCATCCACGACGGCGGTCAGGTCACCTTCGAGAAGTCGGAGGAGGCCTCCAACCGCTTCCTAGCCATCCCCGAATGGCTGGTGGCCATCTCCTCCACTCACTTCCCTCCTGAGCACTGGAACGACAGGAACATCCCCGCTGCTTTTAGGATGCTTCGGACAGTAGTGGAGGTGGAAGTGGAGTGCCTCAACGGCGACTACTCATCTATGCGGGTGCTCGTCGAAAGGCTGCATGCCTCTCGCATCCCCGACAATCTATGGGTAGCAAACCCGGGTGGACTGGGCACACCCTTCCATTTGGAGACGCTGCGGGTCTAAAGGCGGGAAGAACAGCTGGACGCCAACGGCTGGTTGCGGCCTTTCTTTCCCCGCCCTCCTGGGCCGGGCGGGAATGGCCAGCCCAATGGCGGCATGATGCCTCCGCCTCTGTATGGCCCTGCACCTCCTGGGCCTCTTGGTGGCGGTGGGCTGCCTGCTCCGTTCGGGGGCCTGGGCCGCTTCCCGGGCCGAGACACGTACTTCTACGGCTACATCAACGCTTTCCCACTCGCCCGCCTCCCCGTCTTCCCCATCATCCTTTTGCTCTGATTTGCTCCAGCCCGACACTCTCGCCATACACCCACCTCCCCAGATCCTTCGCTCCACCCCTCTCCTCCTCACCTGGCACACCAACCACGCAGACTCCCCTTCCCTGCCGCCGCCACCCCCACCTTCCCCAGCCAACAGTGACATGTCTACATCGCCTGCACCGCCCGCTTCTCGTGCCCGCCGTGGCCGTCGCCCACGCAGTGTTGCTCCGCAGCGCTGCAGCACCCGCCTGGCAGCCAAGGAACCTGCTACCTTCACCAGCATGACCACCAGGGCAATGCAACTCAAGGCGCGCAAGGAAAGCCTCAGTGCTTGCTCCCAGGATGTCCAACAACACGTCCGGTGCCGGAAGATCCTGAAGAGGAAGAACCCATTGGGCGCTCTGGACCTGGGACGCCTGGCGAAGGCGGCGGGCCTCAGCTGTGCAGGACGCAGGGCAGTCGTCATGGCTGCTGCCACGGGTACAGCCCCATGAAGATGTTGTGCCTCTTCTCCACTCCCGCGCTGCCCGCAAGATCGAGGATCGTGTGTGTCCTGAGGTGACTTCGCTTTCATGTGCTTTTTTCTATGTTCTACTTCTTTCTCTCCTTGTTGTACCCTCCCCCCGTTCTTCCTCGGCACTTGTGCCTTGTATCTCCGTCTTGTGTGTGCCCTTTGGCTGCTGTATGGCTAGTACTGTTTAATGGATCGCCTCATCTATTCTGTGATGTCATGGAATGTCCGTGGACTTGGCCAAATTTCCAAGTGTGACCTCGTCCGGGATACGATTCACGTTGCGAAACCTCACATTGTGTGTCTGCAAGAGACCAAACTCCCTGAACTCTCTCATCACCGGCTCAGATCCTTTTTGCCGGCTGGCTTTGACCAGTTCCTAGATGTCCCAGCTCGTGGTTCCAGAGGGGGAATGGTCACTGCCTGGAGCAGCTCATGGTTCTCCCTTGACAGCTACGTCCTGAGAGCCCACTCACTCACCACTGTCCTCTCTTCCACCTCCTCCTCTGACCTCACACTCACTGTCACCAACATATATGCCCCCTCCGACCACAGAGAGTCTACAACCTTTTTCTTCGAGCTGACCAATTTAACTACCCACATTGTTGGCCCATAGATTGTGATTGGGGATTTCAATCTCACCCTCAGTGCGATGGATAAGAACACCTCGCCCTTCAATCACTCGCTTGCGGCAGAATTCAATTCCGTTATCAATGCCATGGCCTGGCTTGAACTCCCTTTAGTCGACCGACTGTTCACCTAGAGCAACATGAGGGACCAGCCGACCCTGGCCCGCCTTGATCACGCGTTCATCAACGTTGATTTCAGCTCCAAATTCCCCAACACCACCCTGACCCCTTCCGGCCGAAGCACTTCTGATCGTGTCACAATCACTGCAAAAATCGACACAACAATCCCAAAACCATATATGTTCCATCTTGAGCGTGCCTGGCTTCTCCACCCTTCCTTCCTGGATACTGTCCTCCCTGCCTGGTCTAATGGCCCTCGTGTTCCAGACATCGCGGGTCAGCTTGCGGCTCGACTCAAATACCTACGACAGGCAGCAAAGGTTTGGGTCAGGAAACATCGCACCCCCTCCCTCTACCATAACTGTCATTTCATTATCCAACTTCTTGATTTGTTTGAAGAACACCGCTCACTTGCTGCGGGAGAACTATATTTGCGCAGACTCGGCAGGGACCAGCTCACTTTATTCATTGCTGAACGAGCGGCGAGATGGAAGCAACGTGGCAAGGTCCGGGCTATCAAGGAGGGAGATGCGAACACTCGCTTCTTCCAGGCCCGGGCCTCCATGCGACTCTGAGGGAACCAAATCAAGCTGATAGAGGTCGACGGGGAGGCTCACACATCGCATGTCGGGAAACAGACAGTCCTCACATCATACTACACCCAGCTCCTGGGGACCCCTGGCGCCACAACCTGGGACTTCGATGTGCACTCCCTCTACCAAGGCCGGCCCAAAGCTGATGCATCCCAGCTGATCGGGCCATTTGAAGAAGCTGAAGCTCGCCAAGCTGTTCGCGCCATGAAGATGAACAGTGCCCCGGACTGGATGGGTTTGGGCCGGCACTGTATGCGGCAGCATGGGCGGCGGTCAAGGACGATGTCATGGATTTCCTCCAGCAGTTAATCCCGAAACATGCCGGTGCCACCTCCCCCAATGCTTTCCGCCCAGTCTCCCTACAGAATTGCCCAGTCAAGATTGCCACCAAGATCCTCACCTCCAGGCTGCAGCTACAAATACCCCGCCTCATCGACATTGATCAGACGGGCTTCCTAAAGGGGCGCTCCATTTCAGAGAACTTTGTATATGCCACTGAATTGGTCCAATGCTGCCACCGCGGTCGCTGCCCCACCCTAGTGCGAAAGCTCGACTTTGCCAAGGCCTTTGATTCAGTCTCATGGGCAAGTTTGCTATGCATATTGAACCCCCCCC
>OAMR01000340.1:1018549-1053465 GCA_900205405.1 Echinochloa crus-galli
TGAAAAATTATCCAAAAATTGATTAATTAGGCTCAAAATATTCGTCTCGCAGAGTACAACAAAACTGTGCAATTAGTTTTTGATTTCATCTACATTTAGTACACCATACATATTATGACATTTTGATGTGATGGAGAACCTTCTTTTTGCATAGTAAATTTAGGAGGTGAATTTGAAATCTAAACAAGGTCTTATTGGACTTTGTTGGCGACAAATAATCCAACTTTTTTTTTAATAATGGATAATATATTATCCGGCCTTGACCAGAACGGCTACGCCAAATAGAAATAAAAAATTACATCCCATCATGGGGTCAAGTAGTCCTACACGACCACCAAGATCGCTATAACACGTTTATCAGGCCTTACACAAAACTGAAACGCTGGACCACCAACCACCATTGATGCTTCTTCGAAGGCAACAGCACGAAGACTTGGTGCAGATACTGCTAACCAACATCCGAACTGTTACGCCATCCAATGCCTTCTTCGCCCTGCGCTGAATACCGAACATAGTGTCCACACGGCCTTGGCAACCAAGAACTTCGACGACGCGCCTGCACTGCCGCCGCCGGCCTGAAGAAACCAGGCTAGGTTTTCACCCAGTTATTGATCAACCACGGGCGCAACAGGGGACGGTCTGACCAACGACTTCAGCAGCGCCTTCAACAAGGTGTGTGTCACAGACACATCGCAGCCACCGGTCCGGCACAACATGCCAGACAAGGATTTCTCCCAGATCGCCGCCACTACCGTCACCACAGTCGCCCTCACCAGAAGGGCACCAGCATCTTCGCACAACCACAGGACGCCGCTATCGCAAGAAAAGACGCACTCCGGCCACCATCGACGAACACTGCCACCCGGAGCAAGGTTCCGCCGGCAAAGGAACGGCACCAACCCGTGGGAAGGCGGCTGCACGACTGCTAGCGAAATTCGTCCAGATTGCCCCCGTGGAGAGCGACGCGAAGCGATGAAGGCACTGAATCACGGCGAGTTGAAGCAGAAGGCCGGCAGGAACTCCGCACTTCCCCCATCCCCCCAGCCCACCTGGGCAGGGGAGACGACGAGAGCAGGGCAGGGCCAGGGAGTGGCCATCGCCACCCCAGCGCCGCCACCGCCGGGTGCAGTAGAGCCGCCACCCCCCTGAGCCCCGGGCGCCCACCTTCACTGGCGCAGATCCGTCGGCGGCCGCACAGGCCGCCGCCGCCGCCGCCGCCCGGGAAGACCAGATCCGGCGAAGGGGACTGGATCCACCGGACGAACGTCGCGCAGGTCCGCCGGCCCGAGCGAAGGCGCTTGGCCGCCGGCGACGACTTCCTGCGCTCCGCGGCCGCCGGCCCCTGCACGTGCCTGACCGGCCCGAGTGCAGGTCACCCCGCGCGATGGCCGCCGCCTGCACGCGCCTCGGCCGTCGTCCCCTCGCGCCCCGGTCGTCGCCGGCCCCAGTCGCCGCGGTCGCCGCCGCCCTTGTCGCTGCCACCTCGGTGCTCCAGATCCGGCTGCGAGCAGGTCAGAAGGTCCCGCCGCCGCCATCCTAGCTTCCGCCCGGGCTTCCGGCGGCGGCGTGGACGGGGTGGTGGCGGTGCTAGGGTTGGGGGCCGCCCGTGTCGCCCCTGGGGGAGAGCAACGCGGGCGCTCCGGGTCATCGGGTGATGAGATAGTAATCCAGTCCGAACAGCGGATTCCGGCAGGCGGAGCTGTCCCGGCTTACTCGACTCTGATGGAGCCGTGGTCGGGGTGTAGCACGAGTGGAATGCTCGATCGGGAGCTTATAGATAGGATCACTGGACATTATCTTGCCAGCAGCCAGCCCTAATAGTTCATCATGGCATGGCAGTGAATGAGTGAAATGACGCTTGGTTGCATGGTCCCTCCATCCGTGCCCGACGGATGCTCTACGTATGGGCATTGACAGCTTTCCCGGGTTGTTTGCGTGCCTCTCGCATGCGTCGCTTCTCCCTGTATAGCTGTGATCACTGATCAGTCAGAATCTCATTGAAGCAGTGAGTTTTCCATCAGTCAAGCATCAAGCGAGAGGAGTTAACCAGTGTTTTACAAAGATCCTATACCTCGGCCATTAACCAGCCTTTGCCGAAACCCAACTTTTAATTTGACAGTCGAGTTAGCCATGGTGATCGCGTTCATAGAATGCCAAGGATGGGCGCTCCGCTGTTTCAGAGAGTCAAGAAGTCTCCCCCACCTTATCCTACTGCATTCCTGCCCGTACGCCCCGTCCCGTACGACCTTTGACGCGGCGCTGGCCGGCGGCTCGCGTGCGGCCACGCGCGCGCGCACACGTGACCCATGCGCGCGGCCGTCGACGGCGCCGTTATCATCCTGTTTCCCACGCATTTTTTTCTCTCGCACGACTATAAAATAATTAAGACAGAGCGAATTGGCTCACAGTATAACGATAGAACGGTACAGTGGGATGCTACCTATCAGGGTTCAAATCTAGGTGCTCGCATCTTTTTCTGAGATTTTTCCAGGATTTACGAGCGCTATGTGTTAAGTGTAAGCGACGTTTCCGTCGACAACGAGGCGCCAATGGTGACTTCGAAAATATCTAGATCTGTAGGATGCTCAGTCCTTCGAAGGTGCTCATAGGGGTAAGGTTTGCGTATGTGTATTCATAGGGGTGAGTGTGCGTGCATGAGCGTCTGCGTTGTACTTTGTAATTCTTAAAAAAAAATAAGACATAAAAAATAAATTTAGTGAAAAAGGGTCCAATTTCTAAAGAGTAACTTAATTATACATCAGATGTTTATGAAAGCAGAATAATAATTATTAGATTAACATCTTTCTTAATTAACGACACACCAGCAATGGCTTCTTAGCCAAATCTCCCTACGTGTTATCAGAGCAACTACATACGGGGCCATTACGTCTAGTAGAACGCATCATCACGCCATCTCTACTGTTGTTGCGCCAATCACATGCATGCTAAATTTCTT
This sequence comes from Echinochloa crus-galli, assembly GCA_900205405.1. NCBI lineage: Eukaryota > Viridiplantae > Streptophyta > Magnoliopsida > Poales > Poaceae > Echinochloa > Echinochloa crus-galli. The sequence continues at coordinate 1,021,506 of OAMR01000340.1, forward strand.
GATCTTGTTTAGGATCAACGTGCGTTTTGGAGATACAGAAAGGATTGTGCATAAACAACTAATTAGAGATTGGTTGGAAGTCTAGTGTGGTGCAAATTATGCAGAAACAACTAATCCAAGATGCTATGTTGCACACATAATTGTAGAGAAAGGGGAAGATTAGAACGGGGAGCTTCAAAGTATAGACATGGCAAGATTATAATAGAGACAGAGGTGGAACGGAGACGGAGGCGGGCGAGAGGAGACTGCTCCGTTTTCTCGTGCGTGGGCCGTGGGGCTCGGACGGAAAAAAAATAGACGGGACGGATGGTCTCAGGCGTGCGGAGACACCGATGGAGACACACAAAGGGGACACGGAAGCTGCAGCCATTTGTCTTAGCTAGTATTTCGCAGTGGCGTAGCCAGAAAAAAAACTAGCTGGAGCAAATTTTAATGATCGACTGAACCGAAATCAAGCACATTGCAATTCACATCGCATTAATGCTTCTATACATTGCAATCGCACAATTTTAAAAGCAAAGTTGAGATATTACCTCAAATTTGTAGAAAAAGTTGATGGTTCTTGCACCAATACATGGTAAAATGCAACAAAGTAATAGATCGATGAGCATGTAAATTGGATAAATACATCAATTAGCAAATAGCAAGTAATAGTAAAGTGATCACATGATTCAACTCAATTACTCAAGTGGTGGTTAACCACTTAACATGATAAGAATATATATACCACTAGCAAAGTTCTACGAACCTCTAGCTCTAGGGCGGCGTTTAGGGCTCTTTGGGTGTGTTTAGTTGTAAAAAGGAGTGGGTAAAATTTAGTCGAAAAGTCACATCGGGCACTGTAGCGCACTGTAGCACTTTTTGTTTGTTTGTGGTAAACATTGTTCTACCATGACCTAACTAGGATCAAAAGATTCGTCTCCTCATGTACATCAAAACTATGTACTTAGTTTTTTATTTACCCACCTTTAGTGTTTCATGCATGAGGAAAGAGATTTGATGTGATAGGTGAATAACGAAGTTTAAAAGAGAATTTTGGGCTCTTTGGTGGAACTAAACAGAGCTTTTGACAACTGTACTCTTCGAATTTTAGCTGGGGCAACTGCCCCAGCTTGCCCCAATGTGCATCCGCCAGTGGTATTTCGAAACCACAAATACGCACTGTTGCGCTTTTTTTTTTGTTTTTCAGCGAACTGTTGCCCCAAAACTCAGATCGGGTATCTTTTTTTCGTCGGCATTTGGGCCTTGTTGATCCCAAAGGAGCACTCCCAAATTCACTATGCAAAAAGAAGATTCTCCATCACATCAAAATATCATAACATGCATGGAGTACTAAAAGTAGATGAAATCAATTACTAATTGTATGGTTTCGTTGTACTCTGCGAGACGAACATTTTGAGCCTAATTAATCAATTTTTGAACAATTTTTCACACATACTCCCTCCGGTTTGGTAAAGGAAGTCGTTTTGGACAAGATTTGAGTCAAACGTTGGGAATATAAATCATGAATAATATTTAAATCGTTGAGTTTGAAAATGTGAAAATTATATAAATAGATTGCTCTTGAAAATTACTTTCATAAAAGTATACATATATAACTTTTTCAAGAAATATTTTTATAGAAAAGAGAAGTCAAAGTTGTGCTTTGGTGACCGTGTCGCTGTCCTAGACGACTTCTTTTACCAAACCGGAGGGAGTACAAACAAAATGCTACCGTGACGTAATGATTACGAAGTGACATTTTACTCCCAAATTCAACCTCCCAAATTCAACACCCCTTGTTCTATTTATGAAACTATTAACGACACAAATTCAATGCAATGCAAGCATGAGTAGTGCGTGCTTCCAGACCTGCTGCATGCTGTATCCAAACAGTGCACGGCCAATGGAGCAGTCAGCAGTCAGCGCTTCTGATTGCTGAAAGGAATAATCCCGACGAGCAGGCAGGCGCGCAGCTGATTCCTCGCCGGCCGTGTGCAGCGCACGGCAACGGCGGCCGCGGCTGGCTGTTGCCTGGAGCCCTGGACGCGTGACCGCCTGCCCGTCCGATCCCCAGACGGCATGCAGATGCATGCAGCGCACGAAATCAATGGCTACAGTCTCCTGCATCCTTTCAGAGAACAGGTCCACGGCAGGGCTCTGCCGCCTCCATTATTGCCGCCGCGACGAAACCGCAGCAGCTGCCGCCTGCCGCTGCCGGCCGGGGCTGCCTCCCTGTGCTGTGCAGGTGTCCCGCGCCGACACGTCTCCGCACGCGTGCAAACGCATGGGAGCCAGCTGTGAGCCGGGATTAGTACATGATGATGATGGCCTCTCGAGTTTACAAGCCACTAACGAGTACGGAGTACTCCGTAGCAATAAGGACTAAGCGCTTGCTTTGCCCGTAATCTTTGCCGACCGGTGCCTTTGGTTAGGTTGGTCATTCTCACTCATGCAGCGGCGCATGATGCTAAGCCTATAATTTAAGCAGTTGCATTGGTGGCTTGTTGTAGGGGATGGGCCGGCTTGCCACTCATGAAATTGTGGCACTAAGCTAGGACACTCGGACTACTGAAATCTAGAGCGGCGGCTGCACGTCCAAGCTGGTGCTCTCGTTTGCTGGCAACGTATGCCTCCAGGATAATCTATGCTGCAAAGCCTTTTGTTTTATAGCTAGCCCAAGTTCTAAACTATATCAGCTCTATATATTTGTCATCTGATTTGTCATGGAACAAAGGGTCACCGAATCTAAATGTTTAAACCGGGATAAGTCACCCAACCATCGATTATCAGTCAACGAAATAATCGACTTGAGTCGAACAATGCAAGCTAACACCGGGAGCAGGTGGCCAATTATCAGCTTCAGAAAAATCAAGAGTGGTCTTTTCCAGAATAAAAAACCAAGGGCGTGCCCCAAAAATCGTTTTGTTCCATTCCATCCCACTGGTCAGTACTCACTGCTGCTCTCTACCAAATGAATGCATGGAACATATTCCTTTTATATATTCAATTCCTTTTATAAAATTAAGAAATGAGTGTGGGAGATTAAATAGATAGATCGAGGCATCCAGCTGGAAGTTTGATGGGGGACGACCGGACGACCGTGACTGCTCTTGCGTGCATGCATGTACATACGAAATGATGATGGAGATATCTAGCGTCCCGGCGCCAACTTAATTTTGCCTTGGGGTCGAACGCTGCAAGGGAGCTCCCATCCCGGACGGCGTTGTCGTCGTCGTCAACTCGCCATGGAGCTGAGGCCCTCCAATTATATGTGGTCCGACCGGCGCTACACTTGTTAGACTTCCACACGTACACGGGGCGGGCCCCGGTGATGATTGGGGTGTGGGTCACTTCGCGTCCTAATCCTCCAGGACACCAGCATCATGTTCTCTCTTCGCTTAATCGCACTCATACTTTTTCTCATTCAAAACACATCGAATTTATTTCGGGAGTGTGGGATAGGCATTGCGAACGATGCCTTTTAGAAAAGGTTACTGTAAATAGACTAATTAAGTGACAGGATGCCGTTGAAGTAGGAAATGAGTCTAATTCAATTAGTTAGGTGAGAGAGATGTTACCTTAAACTTAAATTTCGGTGTCTATTTAAACCATTTAGGCCTTGTTTAGTTCGAAACTTTGGTATGTCTAAATTAGAAGTTTGTAATCATTGCGTTACTGTAGCATTTCGTTTGTATTTGTGAATAATTGTTCAAACATTGATTAATTAGGCTCAAAATGTTCGTCTTGCAAAGTACAACAAACTGTGTAATTAGTTTTTGATTTCATCGACAATTAGTACTTCATGCATGTGCCGACATTTGATGTCATGAAAATCCTCTTTTTTATAGTAGAATTTAAGGGTAAAATTTAGGAAGTAAACAAGGGCTAAGCTTCTTTTTGGTTGGGTCATGGCTTTTAGATACCGTTGAAGCATGTGGTTCTCGTCTTTTAATTTCTCGATTGGTTGCTACCCAGTACTAGTTTAACTCAACTCAATATGTTATTAGAGGAAAAAGGAGTTCAATTTAAGATTGTGGAAATGCGATTTTGGGATAGGTTTAAACTATGGTCGATTATAATCCTTATAGTGGGCCTGATGTAACTTTTATAGAGGGAACTATCAAGGTGGTTGCCTTTTCCCCCCTTAACCACTACCCCTTTTGAGTGAACTCTGTTTGGTGCCTAATCTAAAAGCACGCTAAAGACCCTTTTAAGTTAACTGTTAGGTATCCAGGGGCACCATAAACACTGCAGGACGGTACTGTATGTGTTTAGGATTGGACTGTTTTTTTTTCTTGACACGGAGGGTTGGTAACCGAAGCACCGTTATACCACAAGGTAACTTGTTTCGCATTCCAGTACCAGTGGGGCACGCGGGCACCTCTATATAAAGCACTTCTCGGTTTGGCTTTGCTCCCCACACTCCAAAACATCACCTCCCTCCCATTCCCAAACCGAGCCACCGAGCTACTCAGCTACAGGAAGATTCTTCCAAAATCCTAGCCCCCTCTCGGGTGCCTTCTCCCAATGGCCAAGCACGGTGCCGTCGTCCTGCTACTGGTGGCGCTCGCCGCCAGCATGGCCGCGCCATCGTCGGCGTTCCTGGTCCAGCCCCAGCCGAACCTCCTCACGTACCACAACGGCGCCGTGCTGAGCGGCGACATCCCCGTCTCCATCCTCTGGTACGGCCGCTTCACGCCGGCGCAGAAGGCCGTCGTCTCCGACTTCCTCCTCTCCCTCTCCGCCGCGCCACGGGGGTCCTCGTCCCCAACACCGTCCGTCGCCCAGTGGTGGAGCAGCATCAACAAGCTCTACCTCTCCAAGGCGGCGGCCGTCAGCAAGAACAGCGCACACGGCGGCGGCGGTGGCGGCGCCGGGAGCGCGCGGGTGGTCCTGGCCGGTCAGGTCTCCGACGAGCGGTGCTCGCTGGGGAAGAGCCTGAAGCTGTCGCAGCTTCCCGCGCTGGCGGCCAGGGCGCGCTCCTCCAAGGCGGCCGGCGGCGGCATCGCGCTGGTGCTCACGGCGCCGGACGTGGCGGTGGAGGGCTTCTGCGCGAGCCGGTGCGGCCACCACGGCTCCGACCCGCGGTCCCGGGCGGCGTACGCGTGGGTGGGGAACCCGGCGACGCAGTGCCCGGGGCAGTGCGCGTGGCCGTTCCACCAGCCGGCGTACGGGCCCCAGGCGCCGCCGCTGGTGCCGCCGAGCGGGGACGCCGGCATGGACGGCGTGGTGATCAACGTGGCCAGCATGGTGGCCGGCGCCGTGACGAACCCGTTCGGGGACGGGTTCTACCAGGGCGACAGCGGCGCGCCGCTGGAGGCCGCCACGGCGTGTGCCGGCGTCTACGGAAAGGGCGCGTACCCCGGGTACGCCGGGGAGCTGCTGGTGGACACGGCGACGGGAGCCAGCTACAACGCGCACGGCGCGCGCGGGAGGAAGTACCTGCTGCCGGCGCTGTTCGACCCCGACACGTCGGCGTGCTCCACGCTGGTGTAGGCGTGTAGCCGCCGTACGTGGATCGGATATGATAGAGCCGAAGTGACGGGTCAGAATGTTTTATTAAGTGTGGGTATGTGTAAATAGTGAGTAGTACAGTGAGTATCATCGTACGCAACGTGCCGGGGAGTGCTAAATAAAGGACCTGTGAAGTTGTAGTATCGTGTGCCACGGCGGTTGCATTTGCATATACGTTTCGTCCGGTCCTTCTCACGTGCTCCGAGAGGCATGTATGGTGCCGCGTGTATAGCAGCAGGTGAATCTAGAGCTCAGGAAGCTTATCGGCGGGGGGTTGACGACGACGATGCCACGACGAGAGGGGGATGCAGTCCATGCGGCCACATTGGGAGTTTGGAACACGACGGCGTGTGTGCATCGTGGAATGACACGTAAGGCAAGATTTGATGGTGACACACATGCGCGCACGTGCGATGCGTGTGTCAGTCTGTCAGTGCCTCGTCACAGGGTGTGGCCTGGCCCGGTGGGATGGGGACAAAATGGGCGGGCTTCTGCTTAAATGGGCCACAATACATTCTGTAACGGGCCAAAAATAGACCGTACACATAGTTAATGGGCCCATATTGGTCCTGGCCCAAAATATAGATCCGAACTATTTTCAGCCCTTGGTTGCAACTAAAGTTCTAACTTTCCCTAAAACAAAACACTAAAGTTCTAACCCGTTCAGTCGTAAAAAAGAAAAGAAAAATTGTAAACCGTTCCGTTTACACCCTATAAGAAATGATCTTCCCAGAAAAAAAATCTATAAGAAATGGTCATTTTACGATTATTAACAATAGCAATGCTCTTTTTTTCAGTCAAAAGATGTAGGAAAAACGATCATTTAACAATTTTGTAATCGAGGGTAAAGTAAACAAATCTGGAAGAAGCAACTAGTGCATTTTTCAAAAATACAATCTTTTAAAATATTGCAAGAAAGCATAAAATATTTCAGATCCAATAAACAAACAGATACGGAAATTATCTCTCTCTGTGGCACGCAAACCCCATGCCAAAACCGGGAGCTCCAACTGCTGGCAACAGAAACCACACGCCAGATACATCAGTCAAAGATTTGAACGCTAGCAAAATAAACCCAAAAATCCATTCAACCAGACATTTTCTTGATCTTGGTCCAAAACACTAAACAAATGCGCGGCACGACACGGTCCCGCAGCGTTCAACGTACAGTACAGCTAGCCATGAAAATTGTTGCAGCCACGTTCTATTCCCCAATACCGCAAGCGGCAACAAGCTAGCTAGCGGTCTTCATCCCGGCATCTTCCGATACATTGCCACTTCCATTTTCCAATTCAATATATACTGGTATACACCACGTTACGTGCACATCTACGAGCGAACGGCGCCTGAAATCCAAACAAAACCGCGGAGCTGACCGGCGCACGCGCGCGCCATGCGCCTCTTAACTCCACGGCGCGCCCAAGCCAGAGAAGCCACACACGCGCGGACGCGCACGGGCACACCTCCCTCACGTCGTCGCCTTTACGCCCACACGCTCCAGCCCATCCCGCTATATAAACCCGCCGCGACACCACCAGCTAGCCCCACCCAAGTGCCCGAACTCCTCACACACCACACAGCAACGTGCTTACGTGCACACCAGCTTCGAGCCTTCGACAAACTCAGAGCTCGATCAACTCCTCAATTCCTCATTGATCTCTTCATCTTGATCATCTCGCGCCGCCAAACCATGGGCGCTGGCCGCAAGAAGCCGGCGTTCCTGCCGCAGCTGCCGATCCGCGCCGTCCTCGCCGTCGTCGTGCTGCTGATCGCGGCGGCGCCACGGTACGCGGCGTTCAACCCGCGCATGCTGTTCCTGGTGAAGCCCGACCCGATCGTCCTGCGTGACCACGGCGGCGCGCTGCTCACCGGGAACCTCACCGTCAACCTGCTCTTCTACGGGCGCTTCACCCCGGCGCAGCGCGCGATCGTCGCCGACTTCGTCCGCTCCCTCTCGTGGCCGTTCCACCAGCCGCTGTACGGGCCCCAGGCCCCGCCGCTCGTGCCGCCCAACGGCGACGTCGGCGCCGACGGCATGGTCATCAGCCTCGCCGCGCTGCTCGCCGGCACGGTCACCAACCCCTACGGGGACGGGTACTATCAGGGCGACGCCGCCGCTGGGCCGGAGGCCGCCACGGCGTGCGCCGGGATATTTGGGAGCGGGGCCTACCCAGGATACCCAGGGAAGCTGCTCGTCGACCCGGTCACCGGCGCGAGCTACAACGCCGTCGGGCTGGGCGGGAGGAAGTACCTGCTCCCGGCGTTGTGGGACCCGACGACCTCGCAGTGCAAGACACTTGTCTAGACGTGGCGGGACTGACGACGCCCACGGCCAGATGCTCTGCATGAGGGAGGAAAAATAAATGTCTCATTTATTTCCATTCCTTCTGTTCACTTTGTTGCGTAATTGTAGTTTTTGCTCTCCGAGGAGCTACTGTATGATGAATTTGTAGGATGTCAGTGCGAATGGATTTGCTTGTTATGTTTAAACGTGGAGTGATGCTCAATCTACCTAACATGGCCACACGAATACTTATGTCGTTTGTTTACATTCTGTGTTCACTTATGGTCACTGGTGGATCCAAACTCGGGCTAATCTTCGCTTCCTTTCTCCTCCATTCTCTCGTTTTGTTATTGTTTCTCCTCGTTTTCTTCTTTCTCACCGTCGTTCACCCATGGTTGAAAAATGTTGGAATGACTTTGGGGGGCTATATGAGATCCATGGACCATGGGGATAGGGGGGCTGGAGCCCCCCTCGTCCCGCCCCTATGTTCCAGCAAAGGCCGTAGCCAGCTTTATAGATAAAGCAACTGAAAGATACTAAAATTACCAGTTTACAATAAAATACAATCCGCTAAGGAGCCGCGTCCAACAGATCATAAACAGGACCCTCTAGACCTCGCATCAGAGATGAGCGGAGACTACTCTATATGACCAATCTAAAGGAAAAGAGACCAAGTCACCATCTATTGGACCCGACCAACAGCGGGGCCTACAACTTCACCACCAACGGCTACAGAAAGACCTCCAACTAACGCCTTCAGGAAGGCCAAGGCGCAACTGCGCCAACGTCTGGTTTTCACCACGGAGAGCTTCCACGAACCGCCGATGAACGAGACCCTGCAGACAACGCCCTCAAGAGGGAGAAGCGAAATGCCGTTGCCCAACCCGATAGCCGAATTGAAGCTTACGCTTGAGGATCTCCGCCCGACGAGCCAAGAGGACATGTACCACTCCCCTCGCTTCCATCCACCGCCCACCGTCGCAGCCGCCGAAGCTCGCCACTGGATTCCATAAGCACCCGCCCGACAACACCCGACTCTTCGGGAAGGTTTGGGACCTCTATTGTCCCAAAACCTTCTATCGTCCCCTCAACGGAACGGCATCGTGCCTCACGGAGTGGGAAAGAAATCATGAACCCAGCGGCGGTGACTTGAGGACGCTCCCGGGAGCTGCTTTGTCGCGACGAGAAGAGTGGAGGTGGTACCACTGGTCATGGCGAAGTCGCAGGCGCACCTCCCGCCCTCACCACTATGCAGCGCAGGGGCTGAGCAGGCACGGGGGGACGGGGCGACCTCCCCACCGCCGAGGGACGGAGCCTCTGCCGGCCACATGCCGCCGGGAGGCGACCGAGATGCGGTGAGCCAACCTGGTCGCGACGCCGCGCCGGACGGCCGCCCGGGGCATGCCGCCGCCACAACCAGCCTCCTTCCGAGCCGACGCCGGCGCCGTGCGCAGGTCGGCCCTTGCCTGAGCCACGCCGGGCCCAGGAACGGTGCGAGCGGGAGGCGACGTCCGGCCACCGGAGTAGGCACCAGATCTGGGCCCGCCCTCCAGATCCGGCCGCCCCGGCCACGCCCGGCGCCCGGCGACCGCGGTCCCGCCCCTATGTTACGCATAGGGCTGGACAAAATGCTTGAAGCTCGTTAGCTCGCTCGGATCGCAGCCGGCTCGGCTCGGCTCGATGCATATTACTAACGAGCCGAGCAAGAGTTTTTGCTCGTTAGTATAACGAGCGAGTTCGAGCCAGCTCGCGAGCTGCTCGCGAGCCAAACGAGCTAGAAGGTTTAATAGACTAATGACTAAATTATTAATTAATAATGATATATGTATAATATTTGTATAGTTTTAGATGATGTTATGGTTATATTCTATTATTATAGTATGATAAAGTATATTTTCGAGGTATTAAGACCATATAAATATTTTAATTTTTATATTATATATATTATTGTGACAATTTTAAATTTAACTCTAGCTCGCGAGCTTAACGAGCCAGCTTGCGAGCTTAATGAGCCGAGCCGAGCTAAGATTTTTACTCGTTTTCTTAACGAGCCGAGCCGTGCTAGCTCGTTTGGCTAACGAGCTCGAACGAGCCGAGCCAAAACGAGCCGAGCTGGCTCGATATCCACCCCTAGTTACGACCACACTTGCATTGCATATATGTGTTTGCTCTGCTCAGTCTAGGCAACCGTGGATGCTAGACTCGATGGGATCTGACAGGAGAAGTTTGCATATCGTAAGGATGGCAGATAAGTCAGGTGCGCAAATGTCCATAACTGCTCGTCGCTGACAACAATGGACGTCGTCGAGGAGCCGGAAGCTACGTGATCGGACCTTCAGCGTACGGAGGGACACCGTCGAAGCCATTTAGACCCGAAATAAAATCGGTGGAACTAATCATGGGCACTGCTTGTTGTATACCTATGAAATAAATAATAAATTCAAGCAAACGGATTTTCTCGTCGGTATAAACAACTATTCCATCTGTCCCAAAATAAATGTTTATATAGCATTCAAATTTTGTCCTATAAAGAGTGTTGTTTTAGCTTATAAAAATGCACACATATAATTAATCCAACCTCCATATTAATGAAAAGGCAACGTATGCAAACCAGCTTCGTGTGCAAACTATAAAAACTCCCACCACAGCCACCGGATTTCCATCCGATGACCACATAAAGAGGTAGGCAACCGATGGCCACATAAAGAGGTAGGCAAATTTAGCACTTAAATCCTCCCACCATTAACTTTTCTAACCATAATTTGTCTAACAACCCCCTCCTAACCCCTGGATGACGCACGCCGTTTCCCGTAGCCGCCGTTTGCCGGACTGCTGTTCTTTTTTTTGACGGAAATCGTCGCGAGCCGCCGCGACTAGGCGGCCCTTCCCAGCGCCGCCGACGCCCTCTCGCCGCGCGGATCACGCATGCCGGCGCCGCCGCTTGCTTCCCTCCCGCTCTCCTCGCACCTGCGCCGCCGCTCTTCTGCCGCCATCCTTCGTGTTCTCCGTCGAGCCCGACTCCAACTTCGCCAGCGCGCACCCTGCACGGCCCATGCCTTAAGCTGGTGGCGACGCGCTCACCGGACCGCATCGCTGAAACTAAATCATCAACGTGCACGACGTGGATCAATAGTTCTCGTGTGATCGAGAACACTTTGGATGCCAAGATCGACTGACCTATCGGCAAGCCAATGGCCGGCGCCTCCGAAGGGATTAGTCGGCGCACATCCTTGGTCCCCGCCGAGGTCGCTTACATCCGACGCGGCAGAAGCACCGGAGCTCCACTCGAACGCGTGTGTGTCCCAGGGGTCGTAGCTGGGCGCCACCGCGGCGGCCGATCTGGCCCGGACCGCGTGCTCGTTGGCATGTGCTGCCACGACGAGTGCAGCGAGAACAGATCCGCCGCGCCGAAGCTCAACATGCGCTGTGACGCGCTGTGCAGAGTTGCGACGCCGGCGCCGAAGACGACGTCGGCGTGCACGTGGCCGCGTGGGGGTTGCATTCCACGACGAGCTCACCGAGTATATCTCCACGCCCGTTAGGTTCGAGGGCCGCGGCGTCGCGGCGGCCACCAGGGAACGGCGCTACGCTGACGTCGAGCGGCGTCCGGGCACTGGGCCCCGATGAGCACCCGCGCGGCGTGGAACTCGAAGAGGACCAGCAGGAACGTGTACCAGACGATGCACTGGAGCACGACGACCTGCACCAGGAGGTGGCCGCAGTAGCAGCCGTACATGGCGATGAGGAGCAGCAGGTCCATGATGAGCGTATTGGGCAACGTGGAGAGGGAGAAGAGCGTGATGGACCAGTCGAGCGGTGGCGCTCGGCCGGCGCGGCCGCCGCCGCGCGAGGCGAGGTAGGACCAGACGGTGAGCTCGGCGAGGACGATGACCTTCTGCAGTGTGTCGGCGGCGACGAAGCGCAAGTTCATGGCGTAGGGGTCGCTGGTGGAGATGCACTGGAATGAGAGGAGCGGCATGCTGGCATGGCGAAGATAGCGACGAAGCGCGGCTCGTGGGGATTTTCGTAAAAAAAAAAAAGAACAGCTGTCCGGCAAACGGCGGCTACGGGAAACGGCGTGCGTCATCCAGGGGTTAGGAGGGGGTTGCTAGACAAATTATGGTTAGAAAAGTTAACGGTGGGAGGGTTTATGTGCTAAAATTGTCTACCTCTCTATGTGGCCATCGGATGGGGATTCGGTGGCTGTGGTGGGAGTTTTCATAGTTTGCACACGAAGCTGATTTGCATAGGATACGTTGCCAAAAAGTGTATCAAGAAGTATACTGAGCCAATCAAATAATTAGTTGATACTAATTTCTAGTTCTAATGTATGTGCATTTATTTAGAAAATACAAATAATAAGAGACAATATGGTTATTTGTTATAAGTTGTTAAAAATATTTTTAAATAAATATTTATTTTTGGACGAAGGGAGTACAGAAATTTCTCCGCACACGTGACGCACATCCCTCCCCGTTTCCACTTTCTATGGTCTGATAAAGAAGGCCGTATTCAAGAAAAAGGCCTAATATTCCGGCCCAAAAACCTAATGAATCCATTGATGGCCCATTAGTTCGGCCCAACTGCTCCCACTCGGCTCATCATCCAACCCAACAACCATTTCGGCAGCTTCGCGACGCCTGCCTCTCCCCCAGCGGCATCAGTGACCCACTACGCCTCGCCGACCCAAACGCCCAGGACAAACTCGCCTCTCCGATCCCGCACGCCACCGCCGCCGCATCGCCACCGGCGCCATGTCCAACTCCGGTTCGTCCCCCACCTCCGCCTCCTCTCACCACGAACACGAGCACACCCCGCTCTGCCGCTCCTGCGGCGCGCCCACCACGGCGCCGACCCCGGCGCCCTGGTCGGGGACCTCCGACTCCCCGCCGCCGGCATACCGCCCGATCCGCCTCCCGGCCATCAACGCGCCCACCAACACCGCCGCCATCGTCCTCTCCCCAGTCCCGCAGCCCCTGCCCGTGCCCCCGGCCGCGCCACCCCATGCCTTCCAGAGCCCCGCCAAGCGGATCGCCTCCCCCGACGACATCGCCCGCTTCCACGCCTCCGTCCACGGCCGCCACTTCCTCGGCTTCGTCGCCGCGCTCTCCGCCTCCGTCCACGGCCGTAAGCTCTCCGACCCGCTCCCGGCCCCGCCGTCCCCCGCCGTCTCCGCGCTTCTCGACCTCATCTCCGCCCTCGCGGCACTCGTCGCCTCCACCCCGCCGCTCCCGCACAACTCCCGCTACGGGAACCCGGCCTTTCGCCTCTGGCACGAGAAGCTCACCGACTCCGCCAGCGACCTGATCGCGCGGATCACGTCCACCGCCGCGTCCCCCGCGGACCTCGCCGGCGCCGATGTCGAGCTCGCGCCGTACCTTCTCGACTCCTTCGGCAACGCCACCCGCATCGACTACGGGACCGGGCACGAAACCAACTTCGCCGCCTTCCTCTACTGCCTCGCGAGGCTCGGGCTCATCTCCGAAACCGACTACCCTGCCATCGTGCTGCACGTCTTCGCAGCCTACCTCAGCCTCATGCGTACGCTGCAGGACACGTACCAGCTGGAGCCTGCGGGCTCCCATGGCGTGTGGGGCCTTGACGATTTCCACTTCCTGCCCTTCATATTTGGGGCTGCACAGCTTATCGATCACAAGTACATGAAGCCCAAGTCGATCCACAACCCAGATATCTTGGAGAACTTCTCCAAGGAGTACATGTACCTGGCATGTGTCGCTTATGTGAAGAAGATAAAGAAGGGGCCCTTTGCAGAGCATTCACCGATGTTGGATGATATCAGTGGCGCGCCGAATTGGAAGAAGGTGAATAGTGGGCTGCTCAAGATGTACAAGGCCGAGGTGCTTGAGAAAGTGCCAATCATGCAACACTTCCTCTTTGGTTCTCTAATAAAATGGTACGAGTCATAGCATTATTTAATTTTCCTTGTCATGTAGGTATTTGGTGCTCATGAGTTGATCTTGTTAGTTCCAACTTAGAACAGTGTAGGACTGTAGGCAATGGCTGAGAATGCTGCCGAATTGTGCAGTGAGTAATTCAGTTCTGTTTCTAGACTAGGCTTGGCATATGAGCCATGAAATTGACAACCACATCAAAAAGGAAAATGGATCTCATTTTTATCATTTGGAACCTCTGCATACTGCAATTCTTGGGAAGTTGATTGGTTATTTTCTTTGCATTTATCTGGCATTGCATTGTTGGAATCAGTGAAGAAATATGTGGTGAGCCTGTAGCCTGTTTTGCTTGATAGGCCAACTCTAATGATTTGCAGATTAAGTTTATAAAAATGATTTGCAGATCCATTGTCAATTAGTTGTGTTTTCAGATTTTGTTTCTGATAAATGTTGTCTGAGAGAGATGACCCAAAATGTATGCTTACTTGTTTTAACCTTAGTCTTCCAAACCCTTCCTTTTTCCATTTCCATGGTATCTCTAATCATTGTTGTAGAGCCCCTATGTTGGAAAGATATCCCAAATTAATGTGATTGATAACCATTTGGGTAGTATTAAGTGCCAGTTAGAAGAGTAGACCTGTTCAGACCCAGTTCTTATAGATAGAAAAGTTGCGATTAAACAGTCATTGGATAAAATACTTGAAGGATATGGAAAGTGGAAAAAGTGAGATTAAATTGAATGTATATAGTTATCTGTCCCTAGCATGAACAAATGATATGCTTGAAGATATTTGTGGAATGTTGTGATGCTAAATAAACTAATATAGCATAGTATTGAACCATTGAAGAATTCTACCCAGTCCTTGGTGAGATCCTGTATTGCCCTAGCTAGTAATCACCCTTTATGTTCAATAAGATCAACACGTCCTTTTTATCATTTCTTGGTTATATTTTGTATATCATCTGGTTTGAATGCCCAAAATTAATCCTATTTACTGTAGGCCATTCCAACAAAAACCGTCTACATTAAATGAATAAGTTGATGCTTAAGTTATTAGGAATATGTCTAGCACTACCTTGTTTTCTTGATTCCAATGCTAATTTTTCCTTCATATTATTTCTGAAACATGAAATAAATAGTGTAACCATTTTAAGAAAGTTATTCTTTGTAATGCAACATTTTTATGTACTCTACATGCTCTTGGCTTTCTAGTATTCTATTGGCTTGGTCACTTTTATGAGTTTGTCCTTTTGTACCATTGCACATTTTTGGTTCAGAGAATGGAATAAGGTACCACTGCCCCATTCTGCATAACTCAGCTTTGTTTGGTAGCTGATCCAAAGTAACAGCCTAACAGCGTACATGAATCCAGTTTGACAAGTTTTGAGGCTAAACACTCTTTACCCAATTTTTTATTAAGTATACTGCATTGCTCACGTCACTGCAGCATCATAGCTTTTGTTGTTTTATGTTTGACCAGCAAATTCTGAAGCAGTATCTGTTTAATGCAATAGAGCAACTAGATGCAGATATCTGCCTTTTGTCATTGAAAAAAACCCGCAATTGCATAGGTAGCCAAGAACAGTACTGTCAGAACTTTTCCCCTGGTTTTTAAACTGCTCTAACTCGAGAAGAGATGTTCCGGATATTTAGACCAAATTTTGAACTAAATTGAAAAAAGCTTCTATCATTCAAAGCACCCTAAAGTGCAATAAATCAGTTTGCAACAGATCCCCGTTGCTTGGGTTGTAGTTAGTTACTAGTAGCAGCCAATACACGTTTCATGTTTGATAGATACCTTGGGTCCAGGTTGATAGCTGAAAATACAAACTAGTTACTACTAAATGAAGCCATTGTTAGTGATGCCTGATACAGACAATTGTTGCTTACTGTTGCCTGATTTATTGGTGACCTGCTGATGAACATGTGGTTTCTGTGCTCTGTTTTTTCAGGGAGGACTAATTCCGTCTAAACTCTAAAGAAGCTCACTATGATCTGTGAGAACTCCTATGTGATGCAAGGATTGGTTGTACAGTGATGCTGCTCAGAGTCAGTAGAAAGAAGACCTAGATGGTGATTTTCCATCTAGGATGAATGAGCTTTCTGTATGTTTGCATAGCGTGCCATCATACAATGGCGCTTCAAATTCTTGGAACGTGTCACTTCCTGCTCAGCTTGCATTACTTGGGGATTGCCTTGACTCCTTGAGAGCATTCTAGTTGTAGTTGAATAAACACCTTGTACTGAGGCTTTTGATGTAGATGACCAGAGCAGTGGAACAGTTTGGTGTAAGAATCAGTACTGCTGAATGGAAGCCTGAATGGTGCTGCCACTTGTGGGTTTGCACTATGACTTACCTTGAATGCTGAAATCCTGGTTGCTGTCAAATTGGCACCTTGCAGTTGCGGCATAGTTCTCTTGAGTCATGGAAGCTACGCATGTTCACTTGAACAGTTGAACATGAAGAAAAAGAAAAAACAAAGGCTGCAATCGTCCTGTATCTGTATTATTTACTGAATTTTCATCTTCTGTTTCTTCTCGTACAATCTGTTTGAGTTAAAAATTTATGAAACCCTTCGCCAGGCCTATTCTTTTAGAAATTTGTCATGGATGTGAGCTTCGCACTGATGTTGGTGGTCCTCATTTTTTCAAGAAACGAAAAAAAAACATCGCTATTGCCCTTTTTTCGCCCAGCGTATCGTGAAAACTCAAAACAGCCCGACTAACAAAAGAACAAGCCGCTATCAGCGCCGTCGTCTACCTCAACTGCGGCAACCTTCTCCCGCTACCTACCCGCCGTCCTGCTTCCTGCACGACCTCAAACACCGGCAGGATGCGCTAGACCCGTGTGTGGCAAATAGACAAATAGGGCGCGCCGCAATGACCCTTGTCAATGGCCCGAAATCCACCGCCGCGTTCTACTCCTCGCTGCTCCAGAGCTGCATCGGCTCCAACGCCTTCCGGCAAGGCAAGTCCGTGCACCACCGGACCATCATCGCGCCTTGCGCCTCGCCTCCGGACCTCCACCTCAGCACCAAGCTCATCATCTTCTACTCCCACTTCGGCGACGCCGCGGCCGCCCGCAGGGTGTTCGACGGGATGCCGCACCGGAGCGTGGTGTCCTGGACGGCCATGGTCTCCGCGTACGCCAAGAACGGCCGTCCCCGGGACGCGCTGGAGCTGTTCGCGCTCATGCTACGGTCTGGCGCCAGGCCGAACCACTTCACGTTCGGGAGCACGGCGAGCGCGTGTGCGGGCGCCCGGTGCGCGACGAGTGGGGAGCAGGTGCACGCGTGCGCGGCCAAAGGGCGGTTCGCGGGTGACATGTTCGTGCAGAGCGCGCTCATGGACATGCACCTGCGGTGCGGGTCGGTGGCGGATGCGAGACGGCTGTTTGCGGAGATGGGGAGGAAGGACTTAGTGTCTTGGAATGCACTGATCAGGGGGTTTGTGGAGCGCAGGCATTACAGTGACGCGCTTGGATTGTTCTCGTCAATGTTGAGAGATGGTATGTTAATCATCTTGCTATTCATGAAATATTTTGCTTATCTTTATGCACCTAGAATCAACTCCTTGTACCCTTAGCATGTTGTTTATGCACCTCGAATCGACTTCTAGTGAAAAAGAAAAGGCAATACATGATGCACTAATATGCCAAACTATGTGCTGACAAAATGGATTTCTCTGTCAATTAAATAACATAAATGGAACAATTGATACTGCTAAGTGCTAAATGGAACAATTCTTGATGTGGGAAATTAGTGACTAGGTGTGTGTTTATCGTTTTCAATGACTCCTCGCCAATTTCTTCAGTCCATTTTAATATCTTTATTATGCATTTTTTCCTTTTTGCTTGTCATTGTACATGCAGCAATGACCTTTTTGTTGTCAAACACTCACATCAGTAATTTGACAGGGATGCTGCCTGACCATTTCACATTTGGAAGTGCTCTAAAGGCTTGTGGAGCAGTGAGCACGCTTTCCAATTCTGAGCTAATTCACACTTGCATCATCAAGCTGGGTTATTGGGACAAAAAGGTTGTCACTGCATCACTTATTGATTCTTATGCAAAATGCCGGAGCTTGAGCAGCGCAAGGGTGATATATGACTCCATGTGTGAACCAGATCTTGTGTCATCTACTGCACTGATCAGTGGGTACTCCATGGATAGAAACCACAGCAAAGATGCAATGAAGCTGTTCTGTAAGATTCATCATGAGGGTTTAAGAATTGATGGTGTTCTGTTAAGTTCCTTGCTTGCTATTTGTGCTAATATAGCATCAATAAAATTTGGAACACAAGTTCATGCTTATATGTGCAAGAAGCAACCGATGGGTGATGCAGCATTGGACAATGCTCTAGTTGACATGTACGCAAAAGCTGGAGAACTCTCAGATGCCAGGCGCGCTTTTGATGAAATGCCCCACCGAAACGTGATTTCTTGGACTTCACTTATTACTGCCTATGGGAAAAATGGTTTTGGAGAAGATGCCATGACCCTTTTAGACAGGATGGAGGAGGATGGTGTAAAGCCAAATGATGTGACATTCCTTGCCCTTCTGTCTGCATGTAGTCACTCTGGTCTCATGAACAAAGGGATAGAGTATTTCAGTTCCATGATGAGCAAGTATGGTATCAACCCAAGAGCGGAGCATTACAGCTCTGCTATTGACCTTCTTGCTCGTGGAGGTCAGCTGGAAGATGCATGGAAGCTTATTCAGAAGATGAAAGTTGAACCCAGCTCATCAATGTATGGTGCAATGCTTGCAGCTTGTAAAATACATGGAAATGTGCTGCTTGGAGAAACTGCAGCCAAGAATCTTTTCAGTATGGAGCCTGAGAGTTCTGTAAACTATGCTGTTCTTGCAAACATGTATGCAGAGTCATGTTTATGGGAAGATGCTCGTAGGACCAGAAAATTATTGGCAGAAACATCCAGAGGAAAAGAAGTTGGTTGCAGTGTCATATGAGAAGTTCATACAGGCAAACATTCCTAGGTGACATCTGCCTGTTATGATGCACAAATAGAGTCTGAAATCTGCATGGTTCAGGACCCCGGTGAACAGAAGGCCTAGCACATACGAGCCTCCTCAATTGTGGAATATACGAATCTTATGAATGCTTTGCTGTTTCAATTGAACAATAGGGAACTTGCAAATTATCAGCAGCCATCATGTTGGTCCATGCAGGGGCAGACCCAGAATTGTAGCTAGACCAGGGCTGCTCCAATGAGAATTGATCTTATGCCTAAGTATTAGAGCTGATTTGAAGTTTTATAAGGTGATTTGCACTACGTAACACATATAAATACAAAGGAGTTTGTGGACCAGACCCAGGCTGCAGCACCCCCAGCCCGGGGCCTGGATCCGCCACTGGGTCCATGGTAAGACATGCTGTTTAGGATCTTAGCTTTTTATGTAGGATGAATATGCATTAAGCTTTTAATCGCATTGGTAGTGTCAAAACATGGACTGCATGTTGCTGAACTAATTGTACTATACAGGGTTTGCGATGCATCTATTCTGCTGAATGGCCCACCATGATCACCATCTGAAAGCAATTATACCTAACCTGAGCTTGTGGGGCTTTGGCAAAATTGACCACATCAAGGTTAAGTTGGGTGAAAACCTACCCAGGGTTGCTAGTCAGTGCTGACATCCTAGATTATAATCAAGATCTTGTGGCACGGGGTGCTCGTTTCCTGGTAAGAACTAGCAGGCGTAATCATTAATCTTTGTTTGTTCTTCAAGTAGGAAAAGTTAGAATAGTTTGGGAAACAATCCAGGACAATGGTGGTAAAGGTATGAGTTTACTCTGACAATAG
Source organism: Echinochloa crus-galli (assembly GCA_900205405.1). Taxonomy (NCBI): domain Eukaryota; kingdom Viridiplantae; phylum Streptophyta; class Magnoliopsida; order Poales; family Poaceae; genus Echinochloa; species Echinochloa crus-galli. The sequence goes on from OAMR01000340.1 coordinate 1,041,024, forward strand.
TGGCTCATTGTTTCTTGCAGGAGTTGCAGAGTTGCAGTGATGAGAATTCAATTATGTGGATTCCTTGCCACACGAGGGCCCTATGGGCTTATGGCGGTACTCTGATATCTGACCAGGCAGAGGAACCGAACGAAGACCAGAGTGGCGAAGACAGAATCTGCCAACAATTTCCTCCATTTTTGTTTATACCATTCACCGTGTAGAACTTGTTTCATTTTTATATGAGCTCAGGTTGATAGTGACAACTTCAGCTGCCAACAATTTTCCTCCATTTTCGTTGATACCATTCACCATTATACTCCACGTGAGTTTAGCTCATGTAGAACTTGTTTAATTTTCATGAGCTCAGGTTCATAGTGGCAACTTCAGCTTGATACATGGACTATCATGAGTTTAGCTCATGTAGAACTTGTTTAATTTTTATGAGCTCAGGTTGATAGTGACAACTTCAGCTTGATACATGGACTATTGGAGTTTAGCTCAGGTTGATAGTGACAAAGGGCAAAAAAAAAAAAGGAAAAAGATGCGCCGTTGCCGGGGATCGAACCCGGGTCACCCGGGTGACAGGCGGGAATACTCACCACTATACTACAACGACTTGCTTGTTAATCCTTGGCTTGTAACCATAGTTTACTGTTTGTCCGTTATAAACGCACAAGAAGAATCTGAAACGTGAATCACATTTCAATCGATGGTTTAGTACCCCAGGTGAACCATGCACCTCCTGATTTCGAAGAACTATGAACTTACTTACGAATGCTTTGCCATTTCTATTAAACACACCTGTACTCCATAGTAAAACTATTGTCTGGTTTGTTTGTTATGCTGCGACTGTTGGTTTCGTTTGTGATTGTCATCTTTTAATCTTAACAAATCATCTAATGTTTATACAAATTCCTTTGTTATTCTGTCTAGTCTTCGTTTGGATTAATAAATTATCAATCCAATGTCATATTCTTTGTTTCCAAGTTGTCTGCAAAGGTTCCAATACCTCTAGGAAATTAAGAATATCCTTTTAGAGCCATTGAGGACTGACATTCTAGATTCGTAGTCTGCTGGAGTCATCTAGATTTTTTATTTTACTTCCATAATTGTACCGCCAGATGGTAATCCAACGTTTGAAGTGTTTATGAATGACATGAAATGATGAAAATCTCATATTTTCCATTTGCTGTCTACGTATCAGCTAATTTGTAGGATATAAATATGCGGTGAGTAATTAGATAGCTTTTAACTAAATCGGTAGTGTCAAAACATACACTGCACGTTTCTGAACTAATTAGACTTTGCACTTTTGCAGGCTTCATTCCTCTGAATGGCTCACCATGATCACCATCTGAAAAGTAATGACACCTAACCTCAGCTTGTGAGGCTTTGGCACAATTGACCATGGCAACGGTAAGCTGGGTGAAGCCTACCATGGGTTATGTGGACGGCTGATAGGCTTGCCGCACGAGGGTGGCCGCACAACACCTTCTGTGTCCTCTGCCGACAAACTATTGAATCTGCACACCACCTATTAGCAGACTGCCGATATACCAAGCGAATCTGGGAATTGGTGGCTTCCTAGACGGCACAGCCTGGCCTGTCTCCAGTTAGTTGGACGTCCACACGTGAGGCTTTACAATGGTGGACGCTGATCACCACGTTGCCGAATGCCCCGATGAGAGCTCTGAGAAGCCTCACTTTGCTAATCATTTGGGAGATTTGGAAAGAGCGAAACGCTCGAGTCTTCGACCGCCACGAGTCATCCACGGCCACACTAATGGCAAAAATCAAGAAAGATGCGACGACCTGGGTCATAGCAGGGGCGAAGGACCTAGCGCTTCTTATTTCGCGAGAGTAACACCTTGTATACCTGTACGACTGTTAGCAGTCCTTGTGTACTCTCCTCTTTATCAATGAAATAGACACAATCTCGTGCCGGTTCATTCAAAAAAAAAGTTTACCATGGGTTGCTGTTCAATGCTGACATCCTGGATGATATCCGATGTCTGGTGGCAGGGGATGCTCTTTTCCTGGTAGTCATTAATCCTGGTTTGTTCTCCAAGTGGGAACAGTTAGATTAGTCTGGGAAACAAGCACGAGCTAGCTGATTCAAGCCAGCAATAGTGGTAAAGGTGTGAATTTCCTCGGTTTGTGCCTCGCTGTGCTTTTAGTGACGAGAGTTCGACTACAACATATAGTCGCAGAGTTCTTCTCTTTTCTTATGAAACAGACCAGGGGGCCCTAAATTTGCTTTGTTCTGATTATGCTGGAGGAACTGAACGAGGGCAGATGCTGTGGAAAATTCCGCCCAACGAGAGGGCTTCTGTTCTGACCAGGGAAGAGGAACCGAACGAGGAACAGACTGGTGAAGGCAGATGCTGCCGACAATTTTCCTCCATTTTGTTGATATATCATTCACCATCCAGAACAAACTGAAATAATTTATCTATGTTATTTATCTAAAAAAACTAGGTTGTTAGCGCTGCAGTGCTCCATCTCTCTTTTATTTAAGAGGAGCCTAGTTGATTGCGTTGAGCCGTTGGCAACTGAGAACGTGTTGATAAAAAAGAAAATTAGAGACTAGTTGATTGCGTTGGCAACTGAGAGCGGATAGTGTTGATCATAAAATGAGAGAGTAGCCGTTGGCAAAGGCAAATGCGGATAGCGACAACAACAACATAGCCTTTTGTCCCAAGCTAGTTGGGGTAGGCAAATGCGGATAGCGACAAGAAAAAAAAATGCGCCGTTGCCGGGGATCGAACCCGGGTCACCCGCGTGACAGGCGGGAATACTCACCACTATACTACAACGACTTCGGTGCATATTGTCGGCATCTGACTATTAAAAATTCTTGATACTCCCGTGCACGCGAACCTGCTTCCATCAAATTCCGAGAAAGAAGATCAGCTGACAGTCGGCGCCATCTGCCATGACTCATTTTCGTGTACTCATGGCCCATGAGTACTGGTGCTGAGCAATCCTCCGATGTGCCTTCGTGCTCCCATGTCGAACCAACTGCGGATTCTTATCCTCCGTGGCTCCATTTGTTCAAGTCAAACACACCGACGAGATGCCTTCAAAAACAAAGCGGCGTCATGGATTGCATGATCACCACCGTCGATCCCCCAACCGCAAGTAACCGCACGACACCCAACGTTCATAATCCACACAGATCATCCCCGAGGAACAATAAAATCCAGCAAAGCAACCAGAATAAGAGCCCACAGGCAGCAGCCAGAATAAGAGCCCACAAGCAGCAGCTCAAAAGGCTCACAACTCTGCTGCCAGGGAGTGAGGGAGAAGCGAGGAAGAAGACAAGGGGATTCGTTGGAGACTTGCAGGGGAAAATAGCGCCGACGGCGACGAGAGCATGGGACAGTCTCTAATGAAGCTGTTCTTCGACAATTCCTGCCAGAAAGAAGTGAAGGTAACAGCAGCAGCAACAGCAACCAACAAGAAGTCAACACGTCATTGCTACAGATGGCATTGTGATTAAGCTCAATTGTTTGTGGCTCTGAATTCTTGCTCGTTGTTTTTTCTCTTCTTTCCTTGTCCTGGTGCCAATGTAGGTCGTGATGCTGGGGCTGGACGCCGCCGGCAAGACGACGATCCTGTACCGGCTGCACGTCGGCGAGGTCCTGTCGACCGTGCCGACAATCGGTAGGCTTCTGCAGCTAGCCGCAGAGATTCTTGTGCACAAACATATGCGAGCATGGAGAGACGCTGCGAGTTGACGAATAATGCTGGTTGCTTGTTTCTGCAGGCTTCAACGTTGAGAAAGTGGAGTACAAGAACGTGGCGTTCACGGTGTGGGACGTGGGAGGGCAGGACAAGCTGCGGCCGCTCTGGAGGCAGTACCTCAGCAACTCGGATGCCTTGGTACGGTATCCTAAATTTTAACTTTAATCCATCTGATCTAGTACCATTCCCTGGAATAATAGCTTCTGGGGTCTGAATTCAGGACATGTCTGTGTTGCTGCCAAACTCCGAAGAGTCGATGAGTCGTTCTGAAATCGTTAAGCCATTTGTGCTGCAGATATACGTGGTTGATTCGATGGACAAGGACCGGATTGCGGTTGCCAGGGAGGAATTCCAGGCCATTGTCAAGGACCCGCTCATGCTCAACAGCGTCATACTGGTACTCGCCAACAAGCAGGACACGGTAACAATTTCTCTCTGACCCGCAATCCAGCCCAACGTAACCGAGGCACAGGACACGAAGATAATAGGGTTAATTGCATAATATCCTGCTCTGCTCTCATCTCTGGCTCTCTCTCTCTCTCTCTCTCTCTCTCTCTCTCTCTTTTTGCACGCAGAAAGGGGCGATGAAACCGTCCGAAGTGGGGCAGCGCCTGGGCCTGTATGACCTCAAGAACAGGGCGTCGCGCGTGGTGGGAGCCTGCGCGCTCACCGGCGAGGGCCTCCACGAGGGGCTTGGCTGGCTGGCGGCCACGCTCAAGGACGCGCACGCGTGGGGCAGCGCCGTCCGCTTCTAGCTTTACCCGATAGCAGCTGCATTTCGTGCTTCCTGCGCCGGCGCAGATCGAGCACAGAGGATGGAGTGCTGATGCAAACCGATTTTGCAATTTTGCTCACTGCCTTATTGACGTTTCATCAAAGAATTGGCGCTTGCATATATGTTGCATTTTTTCAAAGGGAAAGATTTGGTTGCTCATGTGATCGCAGCTTTGCAAGATGGCAGCAGTGACCGGGCACTAGAGGTTGGGGTTTCTCGACAAACATACCGTAAGTGAAGGTATCTATACTTAACGTGATGAAGTGAGGAAATAACGCGTCAGCCTAAATTAGACAATCATATTCCTGGCCAATACATTCAAGCAACATAAGTCAACAGTGGCATTATCGCCGCAACAATGCAGCACAACAACAATAGTAACTTTCGTGTAACCAAATCGTAATCGTTAAGCTAACTGTTACTGAAAGTCAACAATACAGTACAAGCCTTAAACATCGTCAATTTGAAAACATATCCTGAGAAGATAAACCCGGGTTTTTGTTCAGCTATTGAATAACAGCCCGGGAATAAGGTCCAGCTTCATCCTGAATCAGAACCGGCTATGGTTCATGTGCTGACCGACAACTCTATGGAGAGTTGGAGACCAGAGCTTCAAAAATAAGGTCTTCGCGGGCGGCGGAATCTGGGGAATCGCCTGAGTCAACAAAAACAAACGGGAACGTTAGAGAAGGGACTAATCCAAATTAACCTCTTATTGTTTCAGATAGTCTAGATGCCAGATAGCTGAGTGAACAGTTAATTACTCACCCATAGCCATAAGGACTATAACCATATGGCCTCATGTAGGGGTGGCCATGGTATGGATTGAAACCTCGGCCACGGGGTTGCTTCATCCCAGGAACATTAGTCCTCTTTGGTGCCACCTGATGAGCAAACAAGAGTACTAATGTCAATATGCGAATGTGGACCAAAAAATGGGGAATACCATCAGCTGTACTTATTGAAAGCAAGAAATATGAAGATTCGCACCTTGAGTTGGCGGCCATGCAACTCTGACTCGTTCAACTTAACAGCTTCCTGAACAGCTTCAACTTCAACAAATTCCACATAAGCAAAACCTTTAGGTTGCCCAAACTTGTCAGTCAGAATTGTCACTCTGTTGACAGTTCCGCAAGAATTGAAGTGCTGCTGTACTTCTTCTGGAGTGCAGGCGTAGTCAACCTGCAGTTGCGATCACACCAAAAGGGAGTGGATTTATATTGCCATGTCTTTGATAAGACAATAACCAATCAGCTGACAAACCAAAACAAGACAACTTTGAATCTAATTTTGCAGACAACTAATAACAATAGCATCTACGAACTCACTAATAAGCCCTGTTGACACAGATGAAAATTGCACCAGAACAAACTCAAATTAAACAGATGCCACTTAGATTCTAAAACACCATTTCTAAACTGCCCCACCTAGTCAACCTGTAATTTGGTGACATAAAGGTGAAGTTCCAGTTAGTTTGATACTATTCCTACAAAGTCCTTGAACTGTTTAAATGATGCTCTAAGGTGGTTAGAAAATTAACAGAACATCGCACAACATAGCAAATCCGCAGACATCAAAATCACCGACTAAATTTAAGGGCACCAAAGTCAGAGTCGAAAGATTAATATTCATCTAGTTTGCATCTTCTAGCATATCGCTGAACTAAACGAGTGAATGCAACTTGCAGAAACATACGCACAACGCTTCGCCTCGAAAGAGAAACATGTACTTAGGCTATACCAGGTGTTTCACCAATAACAGAGATGAAGGTCATGAGAATGACAAACCTATAGCTTGTACATAATAAAAACAAACTAAATCATGAAACGCCAGTTACATATAATCAGGGACCCTAGGACTAGATGATTAGAGGGCTAACAAAATTCAAAGACTACATCTCGGATTAAAAATCTTCTTAAGGGCCTTCAACAGAAAAGTAGGATCATGATGGGGGGCCATGGCCCCTGCCGGTCCCCCTATTGGCTGTCACTGCAGATCCACAAACTCCACAAACTTATCTAACGACTACAAAGACAACAGTCATCAAAAGCACCAGTCCTAGTATATATTTACCGATGAGATGTTCACCTAGGATCCAATTGGTCAAATATTGAAACATTCAACAAAAAGTCAACAAAAGTTTTCATCAGGGCTGCATGACATACATACATATATCATGAAGCACTGGGGGCCTTAGCTTATTGCTATAATTTGGCACTGCTATGTTTTACCGTTTATACTGTAGTCATGCCAAGAAAGACAAAAGGATACAACATTGTTGAAAGATCACACAAGGCAAACTAATGGATATTGACTTCTTTTACCAAAATGGACGGAGAGTTACCAAAAAGAACACTTAATTACGAAAGAGGAGAAAACACCGATATAAATCGCAGAAGAAACGTCAATAGTAAAATCCCCACAGGCAAAACATCAATAGATACAATTATTACAGGATACTCAGCATAAATATGAGGTCAAACTTACATGTCATGCCTATGAACCAATGCCAGTAAATGGCTAATGATATCACGCCACATCAGTACCAGAAATGTGCCTGGCGCATTCTCTGCTGGCTACCTTGGGGGCTAGTCTATGATATATTTTTCTCTCAATCTCTTTTCTTTTTCTTTCTTTTTTTTGATATATCTTTTTTTTTACTTTTGCAAATCATTTTTCTATTTTTTTTTTCAAATTCTTTCTTTTCTTTTTTTTCAAGAACTTTCTGGGATTTTTCCTCTTTTTTCTTTCCCCCATTAAGCTAACACTAGAACTTGTGCTGACATTCAACCAGATCAGCGAAGAGGAACCGAACGAGGAACAGACTGGTGAAGGCAGATGCTGCCGACAATTTTCCTCCATTTTGTTGATATATCATTCACCATCCAGAACAAACTGAAATAATTTATCTATGTTATTTATCTAAAAAAACTAGGTTGTTAGCGCTGCAGTGCTCCATCTCTCTTTTATTTAAGAGGAGCCTAGTTGATTGCGTTGAGCCGTTGGCAACTGAGAACGTGTTGATAAAAAAGAAAATTAGAGACTAGTTGATTGCGTTGGCAACTGAGAACAAACAAACACAAAAGGAAGACAAATCATTATTAAAACCCCAAATTTTATATTTCAAATAGTCAGTACACAAATATCAATTTAATATCTTTAGTTCAAAAAAGGCATATTCTGGTAACAAGGAGCAAAACATGAATCATCACTTGTCAGATACATATGCATAGCCATGGATTACGAAATACTGAACTGTACATCAGTCCTCTTAATCTATAAGGAGAAGAGATTATACTTACATTCCCGACGAATACTGACCGAGCATCCATCTCCTCTTTGTTTTCAGATGTGGTTGCATTAGGGTCTACACCTACAGAAAAAGAATAATGATTGGCTTTTTCTTTGAGAATTAACGAATTGGTGATTATAGGCATCTTACAAAATGCAATCAAACACAACGAATTGGTGATTATAGGCATCTTACAAAATGCAATCATTAAGGCTAAAAAATTTAAGACCAATCACCCAGTTCCTGTTTCAAGCATGTCCTAACTGCATGAACAAGTCCATTTAAAACAGAGTAACAAATATTCCACCATGCAACCCTGGGCATGGTTGAACATGATGGGAAACACAGGATATAAAACATAGATGTGGGTCACACCACCCATCCCACACCAAACCTATATTAAAGACAAAACTACCCGATCTATTATCTAACCTGGGTGATTGTGAATCAATATTATGTACCGCATTCACAGACGAAAGTAACCCATCTAAACAACAACCACGTGGCTTCTAAAGCAACCAGTCAATTCTCAATTACCGATAGGCAGATGCAAGTTAATACCAATTTCCCAACCCACCCTACTATAGATGAGCAGTAACATGTCCACAAAGCAACGAAAAGGACCACACCACATCATATGTTCTGACTCAATCAGCCAGTTCCCAAGTACTGATAAGCAGAAGCAAGCCAATACAAATTTCCCAACCACCCTGCAGTACTACCATGTCCACACAGCAATGAAGACAAGCACCACAGCACATCATATTGCTTCCAAATTCTAGCCCAATCAGCTAATTCCCTACTACTGAAAAGCAGCTGCGAGCCAACGCAAACAATTTGCGCAACGACCGTACTTCAGATGCGGATCTGGTCACTTTTACGGGGGAAACTAGAGCGGATGAGGAGGGGTTCCGTACCTTGCATCTCCTTGGCGACCTTGGCCTGCATCTCGCGGAGCGCGGCGGCCTCCTCCTCCATCTCCTTGAGGCGGCGCTTCATCTCGTCGAGCTCCTGCAGCTGCGCACGCGAGCACGGGTCAGTTCCGCCGCTAGGGTTTGGGCGACGAGGAGGCGGCGGCGGCGGCGCCGGGGGTGAAGGGGTGCGGAGCGGGACCTTGGCGGCGTCGTCGCCGGCCGCGCCCATGTCGACGTCCTCGCCGTCGACGGGGATCTCCTGGCCGTACACCTCGTGCTCCTCGTCCTCCATGGCCGCCGCGCCGCGTGCGAACTCGGCTGCTAGACGAGACCCTGATGCGGTCCGCGAATGTTTCGGTAGGGGAAAACTGGGGAATACTCGTGGGGGCCGGGGATTAGCCGATTAAGGAAAGGACTGGGGCCTCGAGTGTTATATAGGCGGCGGGAGCGCGTCGGGCCAAGAATGGACTTTGGGGGTGCTGGGCTGTGGTTGGGCTAACTTTCAAGATGTAGTTTTGGGGCCCGACCTCATTTGAGGATGTAGTTTTGAGGCCCGACCCACTGTGCGTAAGCGTTTGCCAGCAAAAGTTTTTTTTCTGTAACTATAATCTCAGAAGAGAAGTACTTTGCAATTTTTATTCATTGAGTCTATCAAGATGTAATTACTAAAATTATCACATTATGATATTTGCTCGGGGCATGGACGATAATTCCATAGTGATTTTTTCTACTAGTATTTAGTTTATTTGTGTGCTATTGATAAATATTGCAGAACAAAGGCAGTATTATGTTTAGGGTGCTCTCTCTGATTACAAATATAAGTTCATTTTTAGTGTTGCCTTAACTCACACTTTTCTATTTTTTATTATCAACTGCTAAAAGCTTGTATATACTGCTGAAATTAATGTTGCTAAGTTTGTATGAAACATATACTTTCATTATTATGTGTAACTCCTTATCTTGAAAATAATTTGTTCTGATGTATGTTGTTGGTCATAATTTGAACCGAAGATCGAATCGATGTCTTAGTCAACTTACATTTGTGAACGGATGGACAAAACCAGCGCCGAATGGTAAACTTTGACAAAATTCGTTCGTTGTACTGAAGCAACATTGACAGCTAACCAAACAATTTTTTTGGGGAACTTAGCTTCTTCATATATTAAACAGAAGTATTACAATCGTTTAGCAGACACAGCTAACCAAACAATTTAAATCCCTGTCCTTGACGCTTCCGCTACGCCGAGCAAGTCTCCGGCACGATCTAGCGTGAGGGCAAGGGGGCTCTGGCCCCCCTCGTGAAGAGAAGGAAGAAGAAAAGGAGGAAAATAAAGGAGTGTTTGGATCCACATGGCAAGAGCAAAAAAGAGTAAAACATTTACCCTTAAAAAATGACAAAAGTTTTGTCATTAGGAGTGTTTGGATTCAATGGCAAAAATTTTGGCAAAAATCCATTTAGACCCATTCTCTTTCCTTTTGCCATGGGGTGTTTGGAGGCAAATGGTAAAAGTTTTGCCCTTTTGCCTAATTTTGCCACAAGATTGACTCAAATAATTTTTACCATCTCATTTTTGATTTCCCCTTTTGCCATACGGGTGTTTAGAGGCAAATGGTAAAAAAAAAAGCAAAATAGTTGCCGTTTACCATTTACCTATGGATCAAAACACCCCCTAAGCCCCCAATTTTGTAGACCTGGATCCGTCACTGTGCCCCCCGACCTGTTTATACCCTGATCTGCATTGCCGGGTAGTTCACGCGATGCATTCTTCTTCCTGTCGTCTGTCGAGGAGGTTCCTGCACGACAAGCGGCCCGAGCCCGTGCAGGTTGGACACGGAGAAGTCCGGCGAGACCACTCACGTCACGGGTGTAGCTAGCCGTTTCACGATTTTTCCGAGACTTACACGCGGGTCCCACAAGGAAAAGCTCCTGGGGAAATGAATTGTGTTTGGATGAAACAAAAGACCATACTGAGAAGTTTTCTATTTTTGACGTTTCCTCGGAATTAAGGACCTTCAAAAAACTCTTGAATTGTCTAATTTCCAAATTAAATCATTCTTAGTGTCTTTGGGAATGGAATTAGTAGAATCTGTAGCTGCGGCTGCGGCTGCGGCTGCGGTAAGCTAGCAACGGGAGGATTAGGTCGGAGCAGTTGGGTCACTGGCTCGATCGGCCAGCACTTGAGCCTGTGCTTGTGTGGCCAGGGATACCGCTGCGGCTGCCGCCCATTTTGTCTCTCTGTTCTCGTGTGCATCTGGATTACGCAATACTAATCCTACACTTGCCCGCCATGACATTCTCGGCCATCAACCATTGTTTAACCACAAACTAATTTGTACATTCGCGCCACGCATGACTCAACATGGGCCCCTACTCTGTGTATCCAACGCTATGCCGCTGCAGCCTATAAAAACACAACGGCTACTAGCTCGTCGCTCAATCCAGTCACACACAAGTCAACACTGCTCTACTAGCTAGCTAGCTATCAGCTCGCACTTCCCACCCGACACGTTCCCATCGACCGATCGAGCTCGTAGCTCACCAAGATCATCCAGCCATGGCAGGAGGCAAGCTGCAGGACAAGTTGCAGGACGACGAGGACGTGCGCGTGGGCGTGGGCCGCTTCCCGGAGCGGCATCCCATCGGCGCGACGGCGGCGGCGGCCGACGACCTGCAGGGCCGCGACTACGCCGAGCCCCCGCCGGCGCCGCTGTTCGAGGCCGCCGAGCTCTCCTCCTGGTCCTTCTACCGCGCCGGCATCGCCGAGTTCGTGGCCACGTTCCTATTCCTCTACGTGACGGTGCTCACCGTGATGGGCGTCAGCAAGTCCCCCTCCAAGTGCGGCACGGCGGGCGTCCAGGGCGTGGCGTGGTCATCCCCCCGCATGATCTTCGCGCTCGTCTACTGCACCGCCGGCGTGTCGGGCGGCCACATCAACCCTGCCGTCACCTTCGGGCTCCTCCTCGCCCGGAAGCTGTCGCTGCCGCGGGCCGTCTACTACGATGTGCCGGCAACAACGTCCGCTAGCTAGCTCAGGGTCAGCTGCTAGTAGTGATCGCTGGACTTGAAGGGGATGGCCCTGATGACGACCGGTGGTACACCGCCGCCAGCGCCGCTCCGGTGAACGGTCCCACCCAGAAGATCCACTGACATCATCCAATGCAAGTATTGCAATTGCAACCATCAGAATCCATTTTGATCAACCATCAGTATGATTCAGTAATTTTTTTTTTTTGAGATCGTATGATTCAGTAATTAGTGGGTGTATATGTGTGATATATATGTACGACGCTGTAACACTGTACTTACGTGCCGTGCCATCCGTGCGGCTGTCGTAGATGATGCGGCGGCCGAGGCTCCTGGCGGGGTTGATGCCGGTGCCGGTGATGGGGATGGTGGCGAGGTGCACGAGGAACACGGCGAACCCGATGGGCAGCGGCGCGAGCACGGGGACGTGCGAGTCCCTGGCGCCTGCGCTTGGCGTCGGTGGCGGAGAACACCACGTACACGAGCACGAAACGTGCCCACGACCTCGGCGCCGCCGAGGCCGTCGCCCTTGCTGTACCCGGGGCGCCACGCGTTGGCGCCACGCCGGCCGACTCGTACAGCGCCGCCCCGACGAGCGCCTTGACCACGCCGGCGCCGCAGACGGCGCCCAGGCACTGCATCGCCGCGTAGTAGACGGCCCGCGGCAGCGACAGCTTCCGGGCGAGGAGGAGCCCGAAGGTGACGGC
>OAMR01000340.1:1056409-1072875 GCA_900205405.1 Echinochloa crus-galli
ATTGTAATGCAATGCAACCCTAGACAGTATAATTAAAATTAATGTTGCTAAGTTTATACGAAGCGTATACTTTCATTATGTGTAACTCCTTATCTTGAAAATAATTTATTCTGATGTATGTTGTTGACATAATTTGAACCAGAGATCGAGTCGATGTAAGTCTTAGTCAACTTACATTTGGGATCGGAGGGACAAGTACCCACACAAAACGGTAAACATTGGCAAAATCCGTTGTACTGAAGAAATATTGATAGCTAACCAAATAGTTTTAATCCCGGTCCTATGCTTCCACTATATGATGCGCCGAGCCAGGCCTGACGGCCTTCGCCCCGCACTCCATGCCGATCCAGCATGGGGTTAGGGGGCTCCAGCCCCCTACCCCCATATAGCCCGTGGAGCCCCCAACAATTTTCAGTCATTGGTGAAAAGAATGGAGAAGAAAAGGAGCAATAAAAAGAAAATGAGATGAAGGAGGAAGATGAGCCCCCTAATTTCTAGACCTGGATCTGGTACTGTGCCGGCCGACCTATGTATGCCCTGATCTGCATTGCCAGGTAGTTCACATGATGCATTCTTCTTCACGTCGAGGAGGTTATACGACAAGTGGCCCGAGCCCGGACAGGTTGGCCATGGGGACGTCCGGCAAGACCACTCAAGTCACTGGTGTAGCAGTTTCAGCCTTCTTCCTTTTTTTTCATGATTTTTCTGAGACTTACAAGCGGACCCCACAAGGAAAAGCTCCCGGGGAATGAATTGTGTTTGGATGAAACAAAAGACCATGCTGAGAAGAATTTATTTTTTCGACGTTTCCTCAGAATAAATTATCTTCAAAAAACTCTTGAATTGTCTAATTTCCAAATCATTTTTAGTGTCTTTGGGAATGTAATTACTGGAATTTGTAGCTGCGGCTGCGGTAAGCTAGCAACGGGAGGATTAGGTCGGGGCAGTTGGGTCGCCCGGCCCGGCCACTCATCAGCACTTCAGCAGGGGGTGCTTGAGCCTGTGCTTGTGGCCAGGGATGCCGCTTCGGCTGCCGTCCATTTTGTCTCTCTGTTCTCGCGTGCATCTGGATTACGCAATACACTAATGACTAATCCTACTATTTGACCGCCATGACATTCTCAGCCATCAACCATTGATTAATCCCAAAATAATCCGTCCATTCGCGCCACGCATGACTCGACACATGGGGCCCCTACACCGTGTAGCCAACGCTGTGCCGCTGCAGCCTATAAGAACGCAACGGCTAACTCGCTCGTCGCTCAATCCAGTCATACACACCTCTGCTCACTCTAGCAACTAACAGCTCGCACCCATTCGACACATCCCCATCGACCGATCGAGCTCGTAGCTCACCAAGATCATCCAGCCATGGCAGCAGGAGGCAAGCTGCAGGACAGGTTGCAGGACGACGAGGACGTGCGCGTGGGCGTGGGGCGCTTCCCGGAGCGGCAACCCATCGGCGCGACGGCGGCGGCCGACGACCTTGGCCGCGACTACGCCGAGCCCCCGCCGGCGCCGCTGTTCGAGGCCGCCGAGCTCTCCTCCTGGTCCTTCTACCGCGCCGGCATCGCCGAGTTCGTGGCCACGTTCCTCTTCCTCTACGTGACGGTGCTCACCGTGATGGGCGTCAGCAAGTCCCCCTCCAAGTGCGGCACGGCGGGCATCCAGGGCGTCGCGTGGGCGTTCGGCGGCATGATCTTCGCGCTCGTCTACTGCACCGCCGGCGTGTCGGGCGGCCACATCAACCCTGCCGTCACCTTCGGCTCCTCCTCCCCCGGAAGCTGTCGCTGCCGCGGGCCGTCTACTACGCGGGTGCTCACCGTGATGGGCGTCAGCAAGTCCCCCTCCAAGTGCGGCACGGCGGGCATCCAGGGCGTCGCGTGGGCGTTCGGCGGCATGATCTTCGCGCTCGTCTACTGCACCGCCGGCGTGTCGGGCGGCCACATCAACCCTGCCGTCACCTTCGGGCTCCTCCTCGCCCGGAAGCTGTCGCTGCCGCGGGCCGTCTACTACGCGGCGATGCAGTGCCTGGGCGCCGTCTGCGGCGCCGGCGTGGTCAGGGCGCTCGTCGGGGCGGCGCTGTACGAGTCGGCCGGCGGCGGCGCCAACGCGGTGGCGCCCGGGTACAGCAAGGGCGACGGCCTCGGCGCCGAGGTCGTGGGCACGTTCGTGCTCGTGTACGTGGTGTTCTCCGCCACCGACGCCAAGCGCAGCGCCAGGGACTCGCACGTCCCCGTGCTCGCGCCGCTGCCCATCGGGTTCGCCGTGTTCCTCGTGCACCTCGCCACCATCCCCATCACCGGCACCGGCATCAACCCCGCCAGGAGCCTCGGCGCCGCCATCATCTACGACAGGCCGCACGGATGGCACGGCCACGTAAGTACAGTGTTACAGAGCGTCGTACATATATATACATATACACACTAATTACTGAATCATACGATCTCAAAAAAAAAAATTACTGAATCATACTGATGGTTGATCAAATGGATTCTGATGGTTGCAATTGCAATACTTGCATTGGATGATGTCAGTGGATCTTCTGGGTGGGACCGTTCACCGGAGCGGCGCTGGCGGCGGTGTACCACCAGGTCGTCATCAGGGCCATCCCCTTCAAGTCCAGCGATCACTACTAGCAGCTGACTGGAGCTAGCTAGCGGACGTTGTTGCCGGCACATGGATCCTGCTGCTACGTCGTGCCGAAGTGTCGACAATCCGACGGATCCATGGAATGTATGGTGTGTGATGTCTGATGTTTGTGCAACCAATCGTGTTCATGCGTGTGCTTAATTTTCTGTTCACATTTGCATCCGTGTGGAATGTGGAAATAATGTTACCAGCTCAACAGTGTGGCTTTGGCCCAATTGTAATGCAATGCAACCCAGGCCAGTAATATATCAAGGCCCATTATGAGTGCACGAATTTTGGTGTCGAAGAGGCCACCGAGAACGGAGGGTGTGGCCCACCTTCAGCGACTCACTAGCGTTCACTTGCCTGGAGATATTTTGGTGTCTCCTTTGGCCATCCCCTCCCTCAAGAAATGCCTGGAGATATTTTGGTGTTCAGCGGGAAGCCCTTTGGCCGCGGCAGTTACCACCTGTGAGACCGCACGAATCACAAAGCAGGAGACCCGGCGTACTGGTGCCGTCGATGCCGTTGGATTCAGACTCTAGAACCTTCTGCCCCCTTGGCAGCCAAGAAACCTCCAGCTTTTAAACGCCCACCCATTTCCGTCGCTGTGAAGGCACTCCTGCAGCACACCGCTAGAATCCAAAACCCCAGTTCTTCAGAGAGAGAGAGAGAGAGAGAGAGAGAGAGAGAGAGAGAGCTGTCTCTTGAGAGAGAGAGAGAGAGAGAGAGAGAGAGAGAGAGAGAGAGAGAGAGAGAGAGAGAGAGAGAGAGAGAGAGAGAGAGAGAGAGAGAGAGAGAGAGAGAGAGAGAGAGAGAGAGAGAGAGAGAGAGAGAGAGAGAGAGAGAGAGAGAGAGAGAGAGAGAGAGAGAGAGAGAGAGAGAGAGAGAGAGAGAGAGAGAGAGAGAGAGAGAGAGAGAGGCCCCCGCCGCGACGTACGTGCCCGGGAGGTCCGTCGGCTTCTCCGCCCGCCGCCTCCTCAACACCAAGGGCGCGCTGTCCCGCCGCGACATCGACGACGACAACGACGACACCACCACCGAGGAGCCCACCGGCGAGGACACCGCCGACGACCGCCTCCGCGCGCTCCAGCTCTCCATCCCCAAGCTCTTCTCCACAGGTACGGCCTGGGGTTTTCTCGTTCCCTTCGCTTCTGCTTGTTCGCTTGGACCTGGCGAACCGAAACCCAGTGCTGATGTGTGCTGATTTGGGGTTTTCTGCAGACACGCTGGAGTTCGCCAAGCCGATGAAGCTGAGCCAGCTGCTGGCGGCGCTGACGGAGGACAGCGGCGCGGAGTCCGGGACCCGCTTCTCCGGGCACGGGTGGTGGGTGTCGAAGGAGGACGACAACGCGCTGCAGCTGAAGGTGGCGATGCCGGGGCTGGGGAAGGAGCACGTCACGGTGACGGCGGACAAGAACATCCTGCTAATCAAGGGCGAGGGCGTCAAGGACCCCGAGGATGGCAAGGCCCCAGCGCAGTACAACCGCCGCATCCAGCTGCCCGCAGAGGCCTTCAAGATGGACCAGATCAAGGCGGAGATGAACGACGGCGTGCTCAAGGTGACCGTTCTCAAGATCAAGGACGAGGAGCGCAAGGACGTGTTCCAGATCAAGGTGGAGTAGGGGTGGGGATCGAATCGGTCCGTCCAGGTCTCGTAGTTGCAGTCCATATCATAGTTGCAGTGCACTAGTAGTAGTAGTTCAGTAGTGGAGTAATCGATGCTGATAGAGAGATGTTGCGAACGAGAGGGAGACATTTTCCTTTTGGTGGTGTTGTTGTCTCGTGCCTGATGAGTGAGGCGGCCTGTTTACCTTTCTGTTCGTCCTGCAAATTGTAGTTTCTCTGAATGGTGATGGTCAGTGATGATCTTGTTATGAACTTCTGATGGAAATGGAATCTGCAGGTAGTTCGGCATATATATGTGCTTCCTGTTCTTGTGGATTATTAGATTGCTCATTCTTTTTTGCAAAGTTGTGTGCGAAGTTGTCTTAATACTTCTTGATCATGGTTCAGACTTCTGCAAAGTTGCAGCGCCGTTCATCCTGTTGAGTTTGATGATTGTTGATCTTGATCTCTTATGAACCTTGAGTCAAATGATATGCCTGTGCCATGTGTGCCTGTTCTTGTTTTCCTGCAGCGCTGATCCCATTGTGAAATTATGTGTTTATACTTTGTTAAATCTGAAGGTATTTGTCCTGGTTAAATCTGAACATATTTGTGCTTGGTTAAATCAGAACTTGATTTCCTTAAAAAAAATCTGAACTCTGATTGCAAAATTGTGTGTTTGTCCTTGGTTTAAATCTGAACTTGTTGATAGATTGGTGGTAGGGGATCTTCATTAGCTCAGGGGGGCAAGTCATCACCTTGAAGGCTGCCGCCCGCGACAACACTCTACTGGCTGCTGCTACGGTGTGCCTTATTTCTTTGTACTGCATTCATGAATTATGGAATTGGTCCACAACTTTCTTAGTACATCAACTTTTCTTCTCAAATAAAGTAATTCGAGTGAATTTTCTAGCATGGGTTCCTAACAAGTAAAAGGAATTTCTCACAGTAGCATTTCAACTGTATATCTTCAGATTTTGATGTTAATTTTGCCTCCATTGTCTGTAAGGAGCACTCCATATGTAAGGAGACATTTTCCTTTTGATGGTGTTGTTGTCTCGTGCCTGATGAGTGAGGCGGCCTGTTTACCTTTCTGTTAGTCCTGCAAATTTTAGTTTCTCTGAATGGTGATGGTCAGCTATGATCTTGCTATGAACTTCTAATGGAAATGGAATCTGCATTCACTTCGGCATCTGTCTGTGCTTCCTGTTCTTGTGTTCTTGTGGATTATTAGATTGCTCATCCTTTTTGCATAGTTTTGTTTGAAGTTGAGTGGATCTGAACTTCTTGGTGGTTCAGACTTATGCGAAGTTGCAGCGTACGTTGTTCGTCCTGTTGAATTTCTTGGGGAGTGATGAACTGATGATTGCTGATCTCTTATGAACTTTGAGTCAAATCATATGCCTGTTCATGTTAGTTTCCTGCAATGCTGATCCATTGCGAAATTGTGTATTCAATATTTATATTCCTTTGCTAAATCTGAACTTATTTATCCTTGGTTAAATCTGAACATATTTGTCCTGGTTAAATCTGAAGTCGATTGCGAAATTTGAATGGTTATCCTTGGTTTAAATCTGAACTTGTTGATTGATTGGTGGTAGGGATCTTCAGGGGCTGAGGGGGGCAAGCCGTCATCTTCAAGGCCGCCCCGCCGGCAAACACTAGCTACTGGCTGCTAGTGCTTTGCCGTCGTCTCCACACTAGCTACTGGCTGCTAGTGCTTTGCCGTCGTCTCCATGTATCGCTACATACTGCATTTATGAATTATGGAACTGATGCACAATTTTCTTAGTACATGAACTTATCTTCTCAAATAAAACAATTCGAGTGAATTTTCTAGCCTTGGATTCCTATGAAGCAAAGGAATTTCTCACAGTAGCATGTTCAACTGCATATCTTCAGATTTTGATGTTAAGAAGTATTTTGCCTGCATTCTAAGTCTGTAAGGAGTATACCATATGTCAAATTTGCCCTGGACATAGCACTTGCAGAAAGAGCAATATCTCTTTTGTGACCAAAGGCCTGTTTGTATTGGAGTGATCACAAAAATGGTGTTGCTACTTTAGAGTCTTGCAAGAAGGCTGGCATATGCTGATTGATATATTGAACTGATGATGTCAGATTTTCAGTGAACTGTTTCAAACCCCCTCTCTGTGTGTTAATTTTGTTGCCTTCTTGTATGTAAATCAGCTTGCCCTGAATATTCAGGGCAGTGATGTTTGCTCTGAATTTGACGTTTTTGAAACAATAAACTCAGTGTATTGTGTTTCAGTGTTCAATGTCATAAGGTTTCTAAAGTACAGACTCAATGTTCTGGAGTACAGTAGCTATGCTCAATATCAATCTGCTCTGATCAGTAAACATCAACACAGAGGTAAATTCAGAGTTAACTAGAAACTAACGTGCGGCGTTGCCGTGCGATCAGCGAGAGTTTTTGGTGTAGAGAACCAGTTGTGCTAATTTTCTCGCTACTGATCTCAATGTTTTGTTTGTAGTTATTGAGTGTTTGTCAAGAGGATAGCACACGGAGCATGCTGCACTCGTGGGCTGCAGCAAAGGTCATCGTGAGCTTCCCGATTTCCTCATCAAGATCCATGTTTGCTGTGTCCCTAATGGGTTGCAAAGCCTGGATCAATATTGATAATTGAAATATATGACAATTTGACTCAGCTAAAAAGAAATTGTTTGCAATATGATACGAATGTTTTAGATTTATACCTGATATTCAGTCTTTTTGGATCCAATAGGAACAAGTAGTTGTAAGTTTTCAGGCATTGTAGACGTATTTGAGCTGGATCCAATTGATAACACTTGATATAGCTGACTTAGGAAGGACTGTCTCCTTTCCAAATTTCTCTTTGATAACAACTTCAAATAAAGGTTCCGGTGCATCTATGCCATTTATAATGAAGAAAAGAATTATAAAATATAAGTTTAGCTGGCATATCTCTACACAATAGTTCTAACTGAAAATGCTAGGATCATTACAGATTGTCATAGAATACCATTTGGTGGAAAGTCAGACAATAGACTAAACCATGTTTTGCAATATCAATAGTTGAGGGGAGGGGCTTGAAGAAGATGGAACATAAAAGCCGCGCCTCCACAGGATTGGACCAGCTATCCAAATGAGCGTTACGCCATCAAAATATTTCTTCTATTGCAAATGTAGCATCGAGATGCCAATCTTATGTGTTGTATCAGCTTTCAATTTGGCAGCAAAATATGACTTACTAACACATGACAACTTCAAATAAAGGTTCCGGTGCATCTATGCCATTTATAATGAAGAAAAGAATTATAAAATATAAGTTTAGCTGGCATATCTCTACACAATAGTTCTAACTGAAAATGCTAGGATCATTACAGTACAGCTTGTCATAGAATTCCATTTGGTGGAAAGTCAGACAATAGACTAAACCATGTTTGGCAGTATCAATAGTTGAGGTGAGGGGCTTGAAGATGGAACATAAAAGCCGCGCCTCCACAGGATTGGACCAGTTATCCGAATGAGCATTACGCCATCAAGCAGTATGGGATCTGGGTCAGTGTATAATTGAAGCTGTGCAATTGGCTTCTGAGTTCTGAACCATTTCACCAAAATATTTCTTCTATTGCAAATGTAGCATCGAGATGCCAATCTTATGTGTTGTATCAGCTTTCAATTTGGCAGCAAAATATGACTTACTAACACATGACTGTGTGGTCCCAATTTATCATTGTTATCATATACTACTAAATAGTGATGTATCATACTTTTTATCAGGCTGAAGCTTGCACTCCACGGCCGTCAGGCGTTGTTTGATTCCAACGGTTCAGAGGTTCTAGACTTCTAGGGCTCAGTAGGTGATTAGATTTCTTCGGCCATTGGCATCAAATCTATATACAGTATGTGTAATGTACCTTACTACCACATGCAGTGTGATGGGGGCATTTGTTATTTCAGATGTTCTGCTCCTGCAACTATTTCTGTACTGTAGTTTTCACATTCCAGCGCTCATTGATGAATTGGTTGCTTTTCTTTTCTGGTTACTCCTGTTCATTGCGCCTTGCCATTCTGTCAGTCCTTGAAATCTACTTCGCGAGTGCACTCTTCAGAAGATTGCATATAGAAAAACAAACAGAACAAATCCATTGGTTAATTTCAGATGTTCTGATCCTGCAACTATTCCTGTACTTTAGTTTTCAGATTTCAGCGCTCGTTGCAGAATTGGTTGCTTTCAGATTACTCCTGATCATCGCACCTTGCCATTCTGTCAGTCCTTGCAATCTACTTCAGGAGTGCAGTCTTCAGAATATTGCGTGTGTAGAAAAACAAACAGAACAAATCCATCTGCACGCCGCAACCAAAAAAAAAAATCTGCGCGCACAGGATATCAGAACATGCTACCCTGATACGCAGATGAACCACAAGTTCTACATGAACGCTCGCTCGGCATGCAGCGGCACAGCGCCCTGCAGCAGCAGCAACGAACCCGGCCTGAACTCCCGGCGTTCGTCGTGTCTAGGGGCTTCGGCACGCTGATTGAGACAGAGAATAGCCGACGAAGAGCACAACTCCATGCACAACAAGGAGGCACCGGCGGACTGCACCAGCGGCGCGCTGGGTGGCCATGGAGTGCCAGCACGGCGGCGCGCCGAGCCCGACTCTTCGGCGTTCATCACATCCAGGTGCACATCCACCGTGAGCCAGCCGCCGGCGAGTCTCACCGGAGCAGTGCCCCTGCTGCCGTCTGCCACGTCATAACTTCAGTTTGCCATCACCACCAGAGGTGGCCAGTGCTTCGATCCATGTCTTCAGGTTCCACGAGTTGCAAGCGTCACCGTGTTCGTCTTGCACGTTGCACAGGCCAAGGAGAACACATGATCACCATAACTAGAAGTCTAGAAGGCTCCGTCAGAGCCCGTCCCGGCGCCGCCATTGCGATAGTGTAGAGTTTCAGGGACGATCTTGAATTGCAGGGATGAGCGCTACTCGGTCTTGTTGTGGTTGATGTTTCTTTTCCTTTTTTTTTGAGAAATGCTGTGGTTGATGTGGGTGGACAGAGCATTACTGGGCCGAACCGGGCGTCATTGCTCTGGCGTGATCAGTGTGGGTCTTTTGCCAAAAAAAAAGAGGTACCTGGGCCTTGGGCCTTTGGAGGCCACCCAGAACGCAGATGTGTGGCCCACGTTTAAGCGACCCACACTCAACGGCATATCTATCTCTTGGTGATCATCCCCTCCGCCAAGAAATCCTCGGGATATTTCGGGCTTGCTAGCGCCCGGACGTTCGACGGGGGTAAAAAAATCGGACGGTACTGTAGCAGAAAAAAATCCCGCCGCAACATGAATATGATGTTGCATGCAACATATCATCCAGTTGCTACGGGAGTTGAGTAAAAATTCCCACCGCAACATCAGAGCATGTTTCATGAAACATGCCATTCATATAAAACATCCAATCGAATTTCATACGAAACATCCAATCAAACTTCGTGCAACATCAAGACAAGGCTATTGCAATATCAAAATTAGACAACTGCAACATTTTTTTAATCATTGCAACCAATGCAACATTTCAGATCTATTTTTGCAACATTCACGTGAAATAGTTGAAACATTCTTTTACAACATCCGAAACACGTGAAACATGTTGTCGCAACATGGAGCGAAACCCTAGAACATTCCAGATCTAGTTTTGCAACATTCTCATCAAACAGTTGCAACATTTTTTCTGAACATCCGAAACACGTGAAACATGCTGTTCCAACTGGAGCGAAACCCTAGAACATCCCAGATCTACTTTTACAACATTATCATCAAATAGTTGCAACATTTTTCTGGAACATCCGAAACACGTGAAACATGCTGTTCCAACTGGAGCGAAACCCTAGAACATCCCAGATCTACTTTTACAACATTATCATCAAAGATATTTCGGTGTCCAGCGCAAGCCATTTGGCCGCCGCGGCGGTTATCACTGTGAGACCGCACGAATCACAAAGCAGGAGACCCGGTGTACTTCTGCCGCCGATGCCGTTGGATTCATTCTCTAGAACCTTCTGCCCCCTTGGCAGCCAAGAAACCTCCAGCCTTTAAACCCCCACCCCCATTTCTGTTGCTGTCTAGGCACTCCTCGCAGCGCACTCCAAAACCCAATCACACACAGGGCAGAGAGAGAGAGAGAGAGAGAGAGAAGAGAGAGAGAGGGAGACCCATCCATGGCTTCCGCCGTCGCCGTCAAGGAGGTCCCGGTGGTCGGCCTCAAGCTGCTCCCCGACCCGCCGTCCGCGCCGGAGAAGCCCGTCGCCTCCGCCCTCTGCCTCGTCAACACCAACGGCAAGCTGTCCCGCCGCGACGACGACGACGCCTCCGAGAAGCCCGTCGCCAAGGACACTGCCGACGACCGCCTCGCGCTCGACCGTGCCGTCCCCAAGCGCTTCTCCACAGGTACCGCGTCGCGTTGGCCCTTCCCTTCCCCTTGTTTGCTCGAGCTAGGCGAAGCGAAACCGCGTACTGATGATTTGGGGTTTTCTCTGCAGACGCCCTGGGCCTGCTCCAGCTGATGGGACTGATGGGGGACGGCGGTGCGGCGTCCGGGCACGGGTGGTGGGTGTCGAAGGAGGACGACGCCGCGCTGCAGCTGAAGGTGGCGATGCCGGGGCTGGGGAAGGAGCACGTCAAGGTGACGGCGGACAAGAACATCCTGCTGATCAAGGGCGAGGGCGTCAAGGACCCCGAGGATGGCAAGGCCCCAGCGCAGTACAGCCGCCGCATCCAGCTGCCCGCTGAGGCCTTCAAGATGGACCAGATCAAGGCGAAGATGGACAACGGCGTGCTCAAGGTGACCGTTCCCAAGATCAAGGACGAGGAGCGCAAGGACGTGTTTCAGATCAAGGTGGAGTAGGGGTGGGGATCGAATCGGTACATCCAGGTCTCGTAGTTGCAGTGCACTAGTAGTAGTAGTTCAGTAGTGGAGTAATCGATGCTGATGGAGAGATGTTGAGGGAGACATTTTCCTTTTGGTGGTGTTGTTGTCTCGTGCCTGATGAGTGAGGCGGCCTGTTTACCTTTCTGTTAGTCGCGCAAATTGTAGTTTCTCTGAATGGTGATGGTTAGTGACGATCTTGTGATGAACTCTAATGAAAATGGAAATCTGCATTCGCTTCGGCATCTGTCTGTGCTTCCTGTTCTTGTGGGTTGTTAGATTGCTCATCCTTTTTTGCAAAGTTGTGTGAGAAGTTGCCTGAATCTGAACTTCTTGGTGGTTCAGACTTCTGCAAAGTTGCAGCGTGCACCCTTAAGCTGTTGGTCCTGTTGAGTTACTTGGGCGAGGGATGAACTGATGATTGTTGATCTCTTATGAACTTTGAGTCAAATGATATGCCTGGTCCCTGTGTGCCTATATTTGTTGTTTTCCTGCAGCGCTGATCCATTGCAAAATTGTGTGTTTGTCCTTGGTTAAATCTGAACATATTTGTCCTTGTTAAATCTGAAGTCGATTGAGAAATTTTTATGTTTATCCTTGGTTTAAATCTGAACTTGTTGATTGATTGGTGTGGTGATAGGGGATCTTCAGGGGCTGATGGGGCCAAACCATCATCTTAAATGCCACCGCCGGCGACAACACTGTACTGGCTGCTAGTGCTTTGCCGTCGTCTCCATGAATTATTTCTTTGTGCTGTAATACTGCATTCATGAATTATGGAATCGATGCACAATTTTCTTAGTACAACAACTTGTCTTCTCAAACAAAGCAAATCCAATGAATTTTCTAGACTTGGGGTTCCTATCAAGTAAAGGAATTTCTCACAGTAGCATGTTCAACTGCATATATTCAGATTTTGATGTTAAGTCTGTAAGTATTTTGCCTGCATTCTGAGTCTGTAAGGAGTATCCCATATCTCAAATTTGGCCTGGACACAGCACATGCAGAAAGGGCAATATCACTTTTGTGACCAAAGGCCTGTTTGTATTTTTAGAGTGATAACAAAAATGGCGTTGGTTTGGAGCCCTGCGAGCAGGCCGGCATATGCTGATTGATATATTGAACTGATGATATCAAATTTTCAGTAAACTGTTTCAAACCCTGCTTGTGTGTTAATTTTGTTGCCTTCTTTGTATGCTCAGTAAACTCAGCTTGCTCTGAGTTTTCAGTAACTCAGCTTTGTTTGCTCTAAATTTGACGTTTTTGAAACAATAAACTCAGACTGCTGTGTTTTCAGAGCTCAATGGCATATGGTTTCTAGAGTACAGACTCAATTTTCTGGATTACAGTATCTATGCTCAATATCAATATGCCTCTGATTAGTAAACATCTACGGAGAGGTGAAATTCAGAGTTTACTACAATCGGTATGCTCAATTAGTCAATGTCAAGTTGCAGTGCGTGGTGTCTGATGTGTGTAACCATTTTTGTTTATCAAACCGTGTGTAGACAATCTTTGTTTGTACCGTGTGCTTATTTTCTTTTTCACAACTTTGCGTCCATGAAATGTGGAATTACTGTACAGTTCAACTGTGGCCTGTGGCACACTTGTAAAAATGCTACCCAGGTTATAATAAATCAAGGCCCATTAGAAGCATACACAACCTGAGATTTTCGCAAATCTGGAACATCGGGCGACATAGGATCAAGCCCATGGGTTACATACAAAGCTGCAGCGCACAGCTAAGAGGCTAAGAGGTTAGTCCAAAACACTGATTGGCAACAACAAATTATTACTAATTGCAGCTAAACAACTGATTGAGATATTAGATGTAGTGCAAGAATACAGAACTTTAAGCCCAGTAGAGCTTACACTCAAAAAAGACCTCAACACAGAGATATCCAGAAACAAAGTGCCTTCATTAAAAACAGAAGCATTCATGATAATTTTTTGTATACACAAAATCTGATCAGAAATTTACACAGGGCAAAGAGGTCAGCACTATTCCTCAAGCTTGACATTGCCAAGGCATTTGATTCAGTGAGATGGGACTATTTGATGGAAGTACTAGAGAGGATGGGGTTTGGTGCTAGGTGGAGGGTGGATTTCTATACTCCTATCCTCTGCTACATCTTCAGTTTGGTTAAATGGCAAGGGGAAAAACCGGCCCGGGACTCAAAAGAATTTTACGAAGACCACAAAATTCCAAGCACAAAACTGGCCTCAGGCAAGGAGAATCTTTGTCTCCGATGCTTTTCATTCTAGCTCTAGAACCACTACAGAGATTAATGAAAATTGCAGAGGAAAACACATCCCTCTCCCCAATTCAACGCATCTCAGTTAGAATAAGAATCAGCTATCTTTGTCAACCCTATCAAGGAGGAAATTAATGCAGTCAGAACCATTTTTGATGCTTTTGGCAGGGCCTCAGGACTGACCATCAACCTAAACAAAAGTGCAGCATACCCAATCTGTTGTGAATGCATTGATCTGAATGACATCCTGCAGAATTTTTGTTGTCAGCAGAAAAACTTCCCATGCAAATATCTTGGACGTCCACTAAGTGTAAAGAAATTAGAAAGAGTGGAGGTTCAGCCTTTAATCGACAAGGTGGCTGCAAAATTACCATCTTGGAAGGGGAAATTGTTGGATAAAAATGGAAGGCTAACCTTAGTGGGATCAGTTCTAACATACATACCCATTTACTACCTCACTGTGTTTGCATTGCAAAAATGGGCATTGAAGAAAATTGATAAATTGAGAAGAAGTTTTCTACGGAAGGGACAGAGCAAGCAAGTGGAGGCCATTGCTTAGTCAAATGGAAGAAAGTAGTCCCCCCTAAAAATCTTGTGGGACTTGGTATTTAGATCTCCAAATTTTCAGTCGGGCACTCAGACTTCGATGGCTGTGGTATGATTGGATAGACGCAGAAAGGCCACGGAATGGAACGATACTCAACTTGGTATTTAGATCTCCAAATTTTCAGTCGGGCACTCAGACTTCGATGACTTCGATGACTGTCACAACTATTTCGAGCAAGCACAGTGGTGACTGCGGGAAACGGCAACAGAGCAAAATTCTGGCAATGCAGCTGGCTCAATGGTAGAGCACCGATGGACATTGCACCAAGATTGTATTGTATAAGTTGGCATGGAGAAAAAATAGGACAGTACGAGAAGATCTTATCAACCATAATTGGACAAGGGGTTTATGGAGAATGAACACCGTAGAAGAAATGGCATGATTCATCAATCTATGGGATTTGGTTCGAGGCATCCAGTTCATAGAGAGAGAGGACGGAATCATTTGGAGATGGACAACAAATGGCTCCTATACATTCAAGTCAGCTTACCAGGCTCAACTCCAGGGAACTTTTAGCACCTTTGATGCAAGTACTATATGGAGAGCTCATGCAGAGGGTAAACACAAATTTTTCGCCTGGTTACTAGTTCAGAGCAAACTCTTACTGCTGACAAGCTTGCAGCAAGGAATTGGCCATGTTCTTTGCAATGTCCATTGTGTGACCAAGAGGTAGAGACAGCGGCACATCTTTGTCTGCATTGCAGTTATGCAAAGGAGGTATGGTTCCTAGTACAAAATTGGGCAGGAACCAGCATTCCAGTACCTGACAACTAGTAACAAGGCGGAAAAAAATGTGTTTACCCTCTGCATGAGCTCTCCATATGGTACTTGCATCAAAGGTGCTAAAAGTTCCCTGGAGTTGAGCCTGGTAAGCTGACTTGAATGTATAGGAGCCATTTGTTGTCCATCTCCAAATGATTCCGTCCTCTCTCTCTATGAACTGGATGCCTCGAACCAAATCCCATAGATTGATGAATCATGCCATTTCTTCTACGGTGTTCATTCTCCATAAACCCCTTGTCCAATTATGGTTGATAAGATCTTCTCGTACTGTCCTATTTTTCTCCATGCCAACTTATACAATACAATCTTGGTGCAAGAGCGTTGACGCCATTCTCCGCGAAGCAACGAAGATAAAAAACAGCCATATTGATGTCCACCAGGAAGTAGGCTGCTGCCTGGTCAGTGCTGCCGCGTGCCGCTTTGCCCGCCGTGATGTAGGTTTGGATCCAGAGCTTGGGGTCGGAGCGACCGTCGAACTTCTCGACCATGGCCAGCTTGAAGGTATCCGGCCAAGGGACCTGGCGTAGCCGCTTGGTGAAAGGCTGGAAGCCTTCGATCTCGAAGTCGTCCTCGCCGAAGCTGTCGCTGCCGCCGTTGTGACGGCGATCACGGGCCCTGGGTGAGCCGTAGCGGCGGTCGTACCGGTCGCGCTCGTCGAGCTCGCGGCGTGCACGATGATCGTCGAGGTCGGAGTACTCGGAGCCATGGTCTCGGCATTCAGGTCGGCCGAAGTCCCGATCGTATTGCTCCCGGTGTTCGATCTCTGCGGCGTCACGTTCGCGATGCCTCTTGTCGAGTTCTTCGCGTACATCGCGGTCACGCCTGCGTAACCGATCACGGAGGTCGCCGTCGTTGCGGCAGCGGTCGCGTTGCCTGTTGCCATCGTTGCGGCGATTCCGGGGGTGCCTGCCTTCGGACTAGTCCGGCTGGTGGTCAGCCGTGCATTCCTGATCGACCTCCTCTGTAATAGCTGAAAGGACCTTGATGTCACCTAGAGGGGGGGTGAATAGGTGAATCTGCAATTTACAAAACTTTTCACACTGTCAAGTACCAAAACCAGTCAGACCGGTTTCCCAAACCGGTCAGACCGGTTTCCTGCAGAAACACACAAATATGTATATGACCCCCTCTACGAGTTCTAGCACAAACCAAACTTGTTTTGCAGCTCCTGTAGGTGATTTCTAGCAGGTTCACAAAGTCCCTGCACACAAGTAGAGCACAACCAAGTAGATCGAAGCGGAAGCAAATATAAATGCTAGAATTGAACTTGTGAGGCAAACCAATAGAGAGACACGATGATTTGTTTCCCGAAGTTCGGATTCACCAATGCCACAAAGGCCGTCACAAAGACAAGGTGAATCCTACTCTCCGTTGAGGGCCTACGAAAGGCGGGCTTATCCACTCCAAGCCACTTTCCTCGGTTCCACTAGCTTGTGGCCCTTTTCCACGAAGGAGGCAAGGCCGGCCTATACAAACGATCCGCGGCTTACCACAAACACGGTAGCTCACCGGCGACGCCTAGCCGTCTAGGAGCTAGATGACAATTTCCGTCAAATGCGACGGAAATATCCGGTAGTTTGGCGGAAATATCCGGTGTTGCACAGCCAAACACTTGCATTTGAGTTTCTTGCATCGGAACATATCCTTAAGCGCCTCGATCATATCGTGCGCC
>OAMR01000340.1:1073254-1083958 GCA_900205405.1 Echinochloa crus-galli
TTCGGTACACGAGCATTGGTGAGGCTAGGGACACTATTCTTCAACAAGTATGTTTCATGATTATCCATAAGAATAAGACCCTGCTCATATACTTAAACAAACAAGTTAAATTACAAATCATGTTGTCATCCAAAATCACCAAAACAATTAAGTGCCTAGATGCACTTTCAATAGCATCCAGAGTTGGGGATCTATGCCGGCGCCTGCCTCAGGTAGATCTGTTGTACCCGGTCCTGCGGGAACTCGATCTACTCGAGTGTGATTGGCTAGATCTTGATCTAGCCTCTCTGTCCTTTTGGTTTAGGTCTTGTGCGACGGCCAGCCGAGCTCGGAGTCGGGCCTTATGGGGTAGCCTCCATGTGTGCTAGCTCGGCGATACATGCCGCCATTGCTGCGGATGGGGTGCGGTAGTCGGCATGAGCCCGCTCGAATTCACGTGCCAGGTTACTCGGGTCGAGCGGGTCCGGATCTTCGTGGTGTGGACCGCCGTCGGCATCTGCATCTACTCCTTCAGCCTGCCGGCGCTGGGCTCGGAGGGTGTTTGCATTGATGCGAGGCTGTCGCTCAGATGCGGTCTCGTTATCTTGAGTGGGTTGGTCCTCAGAGACGAGTACTTCGCGATCTGGCCGCGAAGTGTGGCTCTTGGATGCGTCCGCTGAGTTCTCAGGGGTCCTTAGCACGGTCGCTGCGACCTGGAACTCACCACAATCTGGGACCTGGGTGGGTTCGGGCGGGTTTCCAGATTGGATCTGGTCCTCGCGGTGCGGGAGCCGGCCGGAGTAGTCGGCTGCCGCGTTCTTCAGTCCGTGGGGGAACGTGTTCCCTGAGCGATCTAGGACTCGCTCGGACATGGCGATGCACTCAGCGAGCGTGTCGTTGATGCGGTTCAGCTCGTCGATGATCTCGTCGGGGTAGGGTACTCGGCGCCACGGAAGCAGATCTGGGACCCGTTCACGGATGCTGAGCTGCTCGATCTGCTGCATGAGCTGATCGGGCACGTCGGGGGGAGTCCCCGGAGTTGTCGTGGTCGAGTCCACCGGCGTCAAGTAGACGTTGGTGGAGCTGGAGTCGCTGGAGTCGGCGAAGAAGCTGCATCCCGCAAGGTGCTTGGGGCTGTCGCTCATGTTCGCCGGGAAGACGACGTCGGATTGATCTGCCATCAAGCCAACGGTGTTTTCGAATCAAAAAAGCTCACCGATCTACCCCTACCTGGCGCGCCAACTGTCGGACCTTAGGACCGGCAATCCACCTGGGGGTACCCGAGTGGTTGATTTGTAGGCGGGCGGTCGATGAACTTGTGGCTTGATGGTACATAGACATAGGAGGCACTGATTTAGACAGGTTCGGGCTACCCGGAGGTATAATACCCTACGTCCTGTGTCGGTGGCGTCGATTGCAGTGCTGGTACTCGGCCGAGCTTCAGGAAGCTAGGGCGTAAGGATTACTCGGTCGAGCTTTCAGGAAGCTAGGGCGAGCGCATGGTTTACAAGATGTGATGCGATGTCTCCTCATGAGGGTGCCCTAGGCCGCTTTATATAGTGTAGCGGGCTAGGGTTTACAAGTCGGTTTCCATCTAAACCTACTTGGTTCCGACCAGGACTCTAGTTCGGGTCGGTTACAATTGGAATATCCCTGGATATCCGGAAGATTCGCCCACCGAGTCTTCATCAACTTGTCCGTCAAGTCAGGGAGCCCGTATGAGCCGCGTAGAGGCCGGCTCATGGGTCTGTCAGAGGTGGGCCCTGGACGTCATGGTCTGGTCTGATAGTGGGCCCAGGGGTACCAATATCCCACAACCATATCTAGCCACTTTGAGTTCCACTTTGTATTGCATCACCATGAAATCCACATTGAAATCCATTGCTTCGATTAATTTTATATAAATCCTATATTATCCATGATCATCTTGTATGTTGAGTTTGGTAAATTCCTTGTCCATAATCTTTCATCCACTTGAGACCATATACTAACCATAGAATCATGTCTCATTTTGATTGTAATCCATTGTCATGGAAAAAGACCAAAGAAATCCCTATTTCTTAATTAATTCATCTCATTATCCAATGACACACATCATATCAAAGAGACCAACCAATATACTCAAGTCCTAGTCTCATTTGCCACTTTCACATGCTTGCCATTATTCCCACTTATAGATCATGGAATCGCTAACACTTGCTTGCTTTTATGTTATTTCCACCAATAGTGAGCTCTCATTCTTCAACAAATATAATACATGAATATCCATAAGAATAAAGCCCTGCTCATATGCTTAAGCAAACAAATTAAATACAAATCATGTTGTCATCCAAGAGCACCAAAACATATAAGTGTCTAGATGCACTTTCAGCGTTGTCTGCGCGCCGGCCGAGTCGCCACGGATTCGGCGAAGAGGCCACGCCGCCGCCCTCACAGCTGACGCCCGGGCTTCCGGGGGCCAGCTCCGACGGCGGCGCGGCGGGGGAGATGGGAGGAGGGGGGGTGGCAGCGCTAGGGTTAGAGGGAGGACAGGAGTCGGGAGAGGCCGGTGACGTGCTAAAATCAGAAGAAACTAGCTAGTATGCTTGTGTCTATATGGACACCGAAAACTTAGGACAAATTACCAAAATTTGGAACTGACAAATTTTTGTCTCACCGGTTGGCCCCCATATTTTTTTTTCTCCAGTTCGGTCACAGACCCATGGAGGAAGAAAAAAGAGAAGCACGACCCGTTGTTTTTGTTTTAACATACTAGCAAGAACGCACATGCCACACACACGTTTAATAGAAAATAAAATTGTATAATAAATAATTGGTCAGAAACCGTGGTCGTTACGAACTCGACTATTCCACGCAAGCCAGTGTTTTTCTACGGACTGTTTCGTCAAACTCTTCAAGACATGAGGGGCAATGTTTCAATGATTTGTGGGCTCATCGACCCTCGAAAGTTTTGGATCTTTATATTATAGATTTTTATAATATAAAAGATTTTTTTATATCTCTATCTCTATCTCTACCTGATACTAAAGCAAGGAGTGTTTGGTTCTTCCCTCTCACAGTACCGACAGGTGGGCCCTACATGCGTGTTTTCATAATCACATTCATTATAGAGACCAATCAGGACCGGTTAAATCTCTCAATATATATCCATGTGGTCTATTTCTGTAGCAATGTATGGGCATATTTGCTAGTGAATCTAAGAGCATCTCCAAGAGCACCCAATAAACACTCCCAATAATTAGTTTTGGGCATAAAACTAAAAAATAAGGTTCCAACAGTGCCAAATTCTATTCCCAACTTTTTTCGCGTGCCCAATACTGACTATATTCTGAGCCAAATTTACTCCCCTCTCCGAGCTCCCAATACCCCGCGGAAAAGAAGGACGGAGAAAAATAACTCCCAATCCCCCGCCGTCCCACGGAAAAAAAGACCGCAAAGTGTTCACCACCGGAAGAAAATTTGGCAGCGGCCCCATAATGGATGATGTGTCTGCTTTTGGGTCTAATTTTTTGGAACTGTTGGTTGGGAGGGTATTTCTTATTCCCAATAATTTTGGTAAGGTTCGAAAACTAGTATTTTAGGATATTGTTTTTTAGGCACTCAGAGAAAAGAATTATATGAGGCCAAAATTCATAACCTCGTTCATAAAATTTGACAAAAAAACACGTGTCAAAGGAAAAGTAACCCTCTCCGACCCCCATTGTCCACAAGAACTGGTCTATTTTAATGTACAGTAGTTGAAAACCTAGGTAAATCTAAAATTATTTATCTTTGATAAATTTGAAGTTGTTTATCCCTAGTTAGTTAAATCTGAACTTATTGATAGTTTGTTGTGAAATCCCATCTACGTTTCAAAATTGGAGCACGACACGAAACGAACGACAACTTGTTGCGAAATGTTTTGTCAAAAAAAACTTGTTGCGAAGAGCGGAAAACGGCAACAAGCTCGAAACCTGCAACTTCTCTGCCCTCGCCGAGAAAGAGGAGATAAGGGCATGTACAGCCCTACTGTAAGACCTGTCTGTAACGCCCTGTTCGTTTGGCTGGTGGCTGGTGGCTGGTGCTGGTTTTTGCTGAGAGAAAAACACTGCTGGCTGGTTGGTGGCTGGTAGCTGGCGCTGGTTTTCGCTGAGAGAAAAACACTGTTGGCTCGCTGGAAACAATCCAAACGAACAGGGCGAAGATGGTCTATTTGCAAAAAACTCCCCGCACGCTCCCGTCGACGCCCCTCGCGTCGCCTCCGGAGGCGACGGCTTCCTCCCGTTCCCCGATGCCGAATCGGTCGGCGATGACGCGCTGTAGGAAGCGTCTGCACACATCGCCGCGGCTGCTGGATCCCCCGCGCGCTCTCTTCCTCCCCCGCCCGCGCTCCTCCCCTGCATCGCAAGGTACACGTCTGGCCTTGGTGACGCTGACCTCTTTGGATCCGGCGGAGGTGGAAGAATCCCCGAGCGATCCGGAGCGATGCGGCAGCAGCACCATGGCGGGGTTGGGGCCAGGGCCGGGAGGAGGGGTGACGACCCGGGGCTCCTGACGAGGGCCGTGGACAGGGTGTTTCGCTTCGTCCGCCTCGCCGAGTTCGAGATCCTCTTCGTGCTCTTCTTCCTCGTCGCCTTCCTCCTGTTCAAGGACCTCGTAAGCACCCACACCAACCCAGTATATCTCCCTGAGCATTTCCGATTTACCAGAGTGAGATCGAGCAGGGTAGTTCAACGCCCGATTCCCATCATGCTCTTGGTCAATTTGGTACTGCTTGGCCATGGTTTTTGAAGAGTACAGTAGTTCGATTTGAACACGAATGTACTGCAATGATAGCTTAGTGGATGTGGATACAGATACTCTTCATCCATAAAACTTAGGATTTCCCCTAGAGTAGACAATAACGGGTAGAATGGTGCCTTTTATCCATACTAGATCTTTCTACTAGGTAAACTATACAGTTTGATTGTTTGGCAGAAACCAGTAGTTTTGACGTCATTTGCATTTCTGTGATTCGGCAATCTGGATAAAATTGACTTGGAGACCTAGCAATTAATTTGAAGTGATTATCAAGAAATCGGCTGAAATCATAGAAGTTATACTATCTTACTCAATGCAAATACTCTCCTTCACACAACTTTGGACTTTCAGTGTGTTGGCGGTCGTTACAACCCAAATCCGACCACCAATACTCGGGATAAAATGAGAGACTATGCAGCATTCCATGTACTTAGGTTTATTTCTAATAAAGTTCCACGAGTTTTGGTGAGTGTCATGTTTGCAGGCACAACATTCCAAAATACGTGCTATAGGGGTCGGAAATGACAGAAACGGCCGAATGACATGTTCGGCCGGTTATCCCCCTTAGCCGTACGGGCCAGCGGGAGCCGTCCACGTCAGCGACAACTCAGCGATGACATCAAATGACAAGTGGACGACCGCCAACTCAACCGGACCGCGCCACATCACTTCTGGGCTAATCAACACGAACCAGACACCAAGGGCCAGGAGGGCAGCCCAGTGGGACCCCAGAGCAGAGGCGGTACAGGGGAGCCGGCCTGGGCCTCCAGGCCCGTTCGGCCGAACAAGGCGGTTCGGCCGAACCGCCCCCAAACCAGCAACCGACCCCAGGAGCTGCCCTGCGCCCCAGGATCAAGAGGCGGCAAGATTGACGGTTCGGCCGAACTGGCCAATTCGGCCGAACCGCCATCCTTCACGCGAAGCGGCCGGGGCACCGCCTATGCTCTCCCTTGGCCCCTACTTCTCCAAACCGACCTTGGACACTTATAAATAGGGCCCTGCCACTCACTTGTAACACACACACTTGTAACACACACTCAAAGCTAAGGAGCTTCCACTTCATTTCTAGTAGAGTAGGTTAGTTTAGTTGGGAGTTAGAGTCGAGTCGAGCTGTGCCTCGGAGGTTCCGGAGTCGTCTTCAGAAGCTCTGGTATTAGCTCTTGTATCTTTTACCTTTCTTTTGTATGACATTCGAGTTATCAATATAGTTATCTACTTTATTCTACTTGTGCCTTATATAGTTGCTTCTACTTTAGTCTAGTTGCTTCTATATTGTGTTTAGACTATAGTCGGTTCTAGTTCCTAGTGCTCTTAGTTCTTGCTTAAGTCTCTGCCTTAATTGGTTCTTCGATTCTGCTCACACTAGCATTGACTTGTCATTGGGGTGTGAGTTCGAGTTGCTTGCTTCTGCTAGCGAAGTAAGTAGTTATTGATCTGTGTAGGAGTGGTTCCTAGACTTGTCAGTAACCTTAGTTTCTGCCCGTCGCAACGGAGGTGGTAGCCGTGAGGTGGTGACAGCCCTCTCGGTCTTTGTAGCCCATCACGTTAGTTCCGGTGTCCTAGGACCCAAGGTTCAGGGTAGTCGGCACCCCTTCTCATCCCTTTCTGTGTGTCGGAGGCTCTATAGTCCCCAAGAAAGACAGTAGATTTATTCCGGACCTTTTAGTGCTGGCTCTTTAGCCGGTGTATCTCTAACCACTTGACTTAAGTAGACGAAGCCACAGGAAACCTTTATCTCTTCTCGTTGTCCTCCCAACTAGCTATACCTTCTCTCATCTATCCGAGTATCCCTTGAGCTGTGTGTCCGGTATATCCACTCCTATCCAATACCGTTTATCCCCTGTCTTGTTTAGTCGTGTACCCTTCTCTGATAGTCTCGAATATCTGTTCACTAGTATTCTTGCCAAAGCTTCCCTGCGGAAATATAAATTACGATACCTCGGGATACTCCCAGGTGAAGTGCTACAGCGGTGATTCTGTGCGCTTGCAGAATATTTACATATTTTACTAAGCTATAAGGAAAACCACTGAACACTTCTTGTATCCAGTACCGGGATTTCTCAATTCTGATATTGGATCGTAAGAAGTGCCAACAATCATTTCTGGCGCCGTTGCCGGGGGAGCATTTGGCTAGATTACTTTTGAACTTTTATCTCGAGCTATCTTAGTTGAGTACCGCTACTCAAGCGGGTTTACCCTTACTCTGTTCGTTGGTCTTTGTGGAATAGAGCAGTGCATGACTGGTTTCCAACTACCGTCAAACTACCAAAAAAATCCGGAGTCACTTGTGGGGAAAGTACGACCCCGTGTTGTACCTCCTCAGAAGCAACTCCTTCCGACGAACCCAGTCCTTCCCGTCGTTGACCAGGCTACACCGAGGATGGCCAGCAAAACGATCCGTGAGTTCTCCGCTCCATCGAGCGAGAACGTACGTATCGGACCAGCTCCGCCAGTCGGAGATGGTAACTTCGAGCTGAAGCCAGCCCTCATCAACATGGTACAGGCTAGCCCATTCTGCGGCAAGCCACACGAAGATGCCAATGCTCATCTCCAGCATTTCCTGGAGATTTGCAACACCTTCACCATCCGCGGAGTAAGTATCGATGCCATTCGCCTTCGTTTATTCCCATTCTCATTATTAGGCAAGGCGAAACAATGGTTTTATGCTAACCGCGAAGCAATAGAAACCTGGGATAAATGCACTAGCGCTTTCTTGCTAAAATTCTTTCCGGTTGGGAAAACCAACGCCCTCCGGAACAAAATAGCTAGTTTCCAGCAGCTAAAAGATGAAACAGTCCCGGAGGCATGGGATCGCCTCCAGGACTATATCTGGTATTAGCTCTTGTATCTTTTACCTTTTTCTTTTGTAAGACATTCGAGTTATCAATATAGTTATCTACTTTATTCTACTTGTGCCTTATATAGTTGCTTCTACTTTAGTGAGGACAAGCAGAAATATAGTCCTGGAGGCGATCCCATGCCTCCGGGACTGTTTCATCTTTTAACTGCTGGAAACTAGCAATTTTGTTCCGGAGGGCGTTGGTTTTCCCAACCGGAAAGAATTTTAGCAAGAAAGCGCTAGTGCATTTATCCCAGAGTCTATAGCTCGCGGTTAGCATAAAACCATTGCTTCGCCTTGCCTAATAATGAGAATGGGAATAAACGAAGGCGAATGGCATCGGTACTTACTCCGCGGATGGTGAAGGTGTTGCAGATCTCCAGGAAATGCTGGAGATGGGCATTGGCATCTTCATGTGGCTTGCCGCAGAACGGGCTAGCCTGAACCATGTTGATGAGGGCTGGCTTGAGCTCGAAGTTCCATCTCCGACTGGCGGAGCTGGTCCGACACGTACGTTCTCGCTCGATGGAGCGGAGAACTCACGATCGTCTTGCTGCCATCCTCGATGTAGCCTGGTCGACGACGGGAAGGACTGGGTTCGTCGGAAGGAGTTGCTTCTGAGGAGGCACAACACGGGGTCGTACTTTCCTCACAAGTGACTCCGGATTTTCTTGGAAGTTTGACGGTAGTTGGAAACCAGTCATGCACTGCTCTGTTCCACAAAGACCAACGAACAGAGCAAGGATAAACCCGCTTGAGTAGCGGTACTCAACTAAGATAGCTCGAGATAAAAGTTCAAAAGTAATCTAGCCAAATGCTTCCCCGGCAACGGCGCCAGAAATGCTTGTTGGCACTTCTTACGATCCAATATCAGAATTGGGGAATCCCGTACTGGATGCAAGAAGTGTTCAGTGGTTTTCCTTATGGCTTAGTAAAATATAAATATTCTGCAAGCGCACAGAATCACCGCTGTAGCACTTCACCTGGGAGTATCCCGAGGTATCGTAATTTATATTTCCGCAGGGAAGCTTTGGCAAGACTACTAGTGAACAGATATTCGAGACTATCAGAGAGGGTACACGACTAAACAAGACAGGGGATAAACGGTATTGGATAGGAGTGGGATATACCGGACACACAGCTCAAGGGATACTCGGATAGATGAGAGAAGGTATAGATAGTTGGGAGGACAACGAGAAGAGATAAAGGATTCCTGGGTACTCTATCTATCTAGGCCAAGTGGTTAGAGATACAGTGGCTAAAGAGCCAGCACTAGTAGGTCTGGAATAAGTCTATTGCCTTCCTTGGGGACTACAGGGCTCGACACGCAGAAAGGGATGAGAAGGGGTGCCGACTACCCTGAACCTTGGGTCCTAGGACACCGGAACTAACGTGATGGGCTACAAAGACCGAAGGCTGTCACCACCTCCCGGCTACCACCTCCGTTGCGACGGGCAGAAACTAAGGTTACTGACAAGTCTAGGAACCACTCCTACACAGATCAATAACTACTTACTTCGCTAGCAGAAGCAAGCAACTCGAACTCACACCCCAATGACAAGTCACCGCTAGTGTGAGCAGAATCGAAGAACCAATTAAGGCAGAGACTTAAGCAAGAACTAAGAGACACTAGGAACTAGAACCAACTATAGTCTAAACACAATATAGAAGCAACTAGACTAAAGTAGAAGCACTATATAAGGCACAAGTAGATAAAGTAGATACTATATTGATAACTCGAATGTCATACAAAAGGAAAGTAAAAGATACAGAGCTAATACCAGAGCTGGCTGCACTCACACCAATAATCACAAAACATGGCAGCATGGGGGTGACTCCACTATCCAAACTTTCTATCACGGGCTGAGAAATTCTGCCCGTGAGTACCTGGATGCTGCTGCTGGAGGCTCGTTCTTCTCTCTTGAGGAGAGTCGTGCGAAGGCCCTCATCGAGGAAGATGGTTGAGAACCAAGGCTGGTCCGATGACCGGACTCAACCAAAGACCCGAGGAGTTCACCAAGTTGAAGCTCTGGACATGCTCGCTGCCAAGATGGACCTCCTGATGAAGAAGCTGGAGGCCCCTGCTCAAGAAACGGTGCAAGCTATGGACGCTCGCATGACCTGCGAAGTCTGTGGTAACACTGGCCATTCGGGGAACGACAGCCCCGAAACGCGAGAAGATACCCACTACGTCAACAACTCCAACAACAACGGGTACCGACCGATCAACTACGGCAATCAAGGCTGGAATTCGCGCCCAAACCTCCCATTCGAGAGGCCTCAACAAGGTAACTCATACAATCCCAGCTCTTTCAATAATCAGCCATCTCTTAGAGATCTTGTGTTTAGCCAGATGAAAATAACTAAAAATATTAAGAAGAAGCTTTCTGCTAATGATAAAACTCTGGAAAACATAGACTCTAGGATGGAATCATTCGCTTCTGCCATGAAAAATCAACCGAGCTTTAATAAAATGATAGAAACTCAAGTAGCTCAGTTAGCTGCTGTTGTTCCTGTCACTGAATCGGGGAAGATTCCGGGGCAACCCGAACCTGCCATCGAGACAGTAAATTTCATCACTCCCTGACAAGACAGGGTAAGATGTCTCGTAGTATTCTCCGTACTAACCATGCAGGGAAGGTCTCAAATATCCAAGTGCTAACACCGAGATGGACCTACCTGCCGAGAGCTGCAAAGAAGGCGGTCATCAAAACCTCTCTGGACAGGAAGGAAGATCCCGGAGTATCCGTCATTCAGTGCACGATCTGGAATCGTCGCATTGATGATGCGCTCTGCGATCTGGGGGCCAGCGTCAACATCATGTCTAAGGTATTATTTAAAAAGTTACGCTACCCTACTCTATCTCCTACTACTGCCCAGGTCCAGCTTGCGGATTCAACCGTCCGCTACCCCGAGGGGGTGATCGAGAATGTACCGGTCCGCATCTGGGGACGTTACGTTCCTGTAGACTTCGTTGTCCTCGACACGGGAAACGACCACTCGTTTTCCCTTGTCCTGGGCCGACCATTCTTGAACACCGCCCGGGCTAGAATCGATATGGATGCGAGAGAACCAAAACCATCTACCCCCCGTCTTGTTTAGTCGTG
>OAMR01000340.1:1096954-1114615 GCA_900205405.1 Echinochloa crus-galli
ATCAAAGAATCAATGTCAAATACAATTAGTAAATATAAGTTTACATCATTAACTCATACCATGCGCCACGTATATGGTGAAAAAAATCATATTTGGACATATATGGACACACCATAATGGCAAATATAAAAAAACTAGCTACCCGCGTAAATTTGAACATATATGGACACACCATTAAAGAAACCTAAAAATTAGTATAAAAAACTAGCTATCCGCGTAAATTTGCGCGGGCCACCTTGCTAGTTAATATATTATCCAGTAGGGAGAACCCCTCCTGTTCTTAAAAAAAAACTCAGTTCACAGCAAGGACGGCGGCGCGCTGGGTGGCCATGGAGTGCCAGCACCGAGCCCAGCCCAGACCGAGTTCTTCGGCGTCCATCACACATCCAGGTGCACATCCACCATGAGCCAGCCGCCGGCGAGTCTCACTGGAGCAGTGACCCTGCTGCCGTCTGCCACGTCATAACTTCAGTTTGCCATCACCACCAGAGGTGGCCAGTGCTTCGATCCATGTCTTCAGGTTCCACGAGTTGCAAGCGTCACCGTGTTCTATATTTGAGACGGACGAGTGGGCCCGAAGCGGATGCCTTGCATCCACCGAGCCTATATAAGCGGAGACAACCAAATTAGATGTATCCACGGAATCTGGATGAAGATGTATTTTTACATCCGCTCATACAGGCAAACAAGGGGTGTTTGGATGGAGGTGACTAAAACTAGTCTGACTAATTTTAGTCATTTTGAGGGACTAAATTCCCAAACAGGTGGGACTAAAAGGTAACTAAAATTAGTTTAGTCTTTAGTAGGAAAGACCCAACTAAAAGGTGACTAAAAGGAGAGAGAAGAAAGAGGAAAGAGAGAAAATCTGAAATTTAATGCTCTTTAAATCTCACTTTAGTCTGGATACCCAAATAGAGAGGTGACTAAAACTTTTAGCTGACTAATTTTAATCATGGAACTAAAAGTTATCCGAATCTAGGAGGCGCCGCGCACCAGCTGTTTCACAGGGAGCAGCACGAATCGCAAAGTATGATCCCCGGGACCAGAAGATCTCCAAGTTCCACTTCCAACTTGCCAGCTACCCAGCTCCAACCCTCCACCATCCCCTCCGCCAAGAAAACTGCAGGCGCAGCGTT
The DNA here is from genome assembly GCA_900205405.1 of Echinochloa crus-galli. NCBI lineage: Eukaryota > Viridiplantae > Streptophyta > Magnoliopsida > Poales > Poaceae > Echinochloa > Echinochloa crus-galli. The sequence goes on from OAMR01000340.1 coordinate 1,098,091, forward strand.
AAACCCCACCTCAGCAGTACCCCACCCTCACCCCCAGTGCTGCCACCCACTTCCGTCGCAAGAATCCAAGAAGGGGGAGAGAGAGACGCGCGTCCATGGCTTTCGCCGTCGCCTCCAAGGGGGCCCCGCTGGCCGGCCTCCTCAAGAAGCTCCTCCTCGCCGCGCCGCCCGCCTCCGGGGCCGCGCCCGCCGCCCTCGCGCTCCGCCCGGCGTCCGTCGCCGCCGCCCGCCGCCTCTTCAGCACCGGGGGCGCGCCGTTCCGCCGCAACGACTACGACGACTCCGAGGAGGACTCCAGCGGCGACGAGGACGTCTCCTTCTACGACCGCCGCTGCCGCGCCCGCGACTTCTCCGGCCCCATGTTCTTCTCCTCAGGTACGCGGCGCGTCTGCCCCGCTTCCTCTTCCGCCCGTTTGCCATACCCTCGCCAAGAAAGGGGGCCGCGGAAACTGAGTGCTAATGGGGCTTTTCTGCAGACGTGGTGGGCCCGATGGGGATGGGCCGGCTGCTGGCGCTGGTGGAGGACGACGCGGCGGCGCCGAGGCGCGGGTGGTGGGTGTCCAAGGAGGACGACGACGCGGTGCAGCTGAAGGTGGCGATGCCGGGGCTGGGGAAGGAGCACGTGAAGGTGTGGGCGGACCAGGACGGGCTGATGATCAAGGGCGAGGGCGCCGAGGACGACGACGACGAGGAGGGCCCGGCGCGGTACAGCCGACACATCGAGCTCTCCTCCGACGAGTTCAAGATGGACCAGATCAAGGCGGAGATGAAGGATGGGGTGCTCAAGGTCACCGTGCCCAAGATCAAGGACGAGGACCGCGAGGACGTGTTCCAGGTCAAGGTCGAGTAGGGGAGGGGAGGGGATGGAATCCTTTCACTCCGGGTCTTCGTAGTTGGGTAGTAGCAGTGCGCTAGAACCTAGTAGGAGTAGTTGATGCCGATGGAGAAGGTTGCGAACGAGAGGGAGACGTGTTCTTTTGGTGGTGGTGTTGTCTCGTGCCTGATGATGATGCCTGAGGCAGACCTGTTTGCCTTTCAGTTCGTCCTGTTCTGGTTTCGTGATGGTGGCTGACTCCTGATGATCGTGCTATGAACTTCTCATGGATAATGGCAGTAATGGCATCAATCTGTGTTCCTGTTCTTGTGTTCTTGTGGATTCTTGCATTGCTCGTCGTTTGAGTACTGTGTTTTTTAAATCTGAATTTGGTGATAGTTCGATCATGCAGCAGCTGCAGCTTGGAGTGAAATTCCAGTTGGTCTTGAGGCAGCCTTGTTCACATTTCTCTGTTCTCCCTGTTCAGTTTCCTGGATGGGTGGTGGACTTGAGCAATGCTAGTTACTGATGGTCAGGCGGTCAGCATGTGTATTTATTGCCTGCTCTTGCTGGTTTTGAGCAGTGCTAATTGTTTGCCAAATTGATTGCTGATCCCTGGTTAATTATGAACGTGTTCATTGTTCAGAATCAGACCTATTTTTGCGGTTTTTCAGCAGGGCTAATCATTTGCGAAATGGATTGCTTATCCCTGGTTAACTCTGAACGTGTTGATTGTTCTGGATCAGACAGGCTGCATCTAACTTGGTATGAAATACCATTTGTGTGCTTGAAATTGTCTTTGTAGCTGATGCCTGATGATCTTGGCATGTGTGATTACTTATTAGCATCTATATCCTTCATATTTTCATTGCGCATCTATATCCTTCCTATTTTCATTGCGTGCAACAAATTGCTCATTGTTGGACTGACCGTGTTGTAAACCTTATGTATTCATGTTCCTACATAATTGTAACATCAACCAAGTCTGTCAGGGCCCGTCCTCCAATTATCCCCCTGCTTGAGAAGTTCAGATGGTAGAATGCAATTGTCTATCTCCATTGCGATGTAAATTACATTAGTATAAACCGATCCAGCATCTTTGCTGTCATAGATCAATATTACCTGCTCTATGTTGCACATAAATAGATCTCAAACAAATAACTAATCAAAACGGCAGCTACAGAAGTTCAGAGAACAAAAATGCATACGTAACAAGTTCTCTTTTCAGCTCTACCTCAGTATAAAGATGTCAAAGCAGTTCAGCATGGTTCATCCTTCCACCGAAAGATTTAGATAATGCCAACAAGGAACGCTTATGAAACTGTACAGAGTGATTGAGAGTGTCAAGCTGCTCCAGTATGTCTTTCAGGCGTAAAAAAAACTGCTCCAGTATAATTCTATATTTCTCTGTTTATTACCATCTACTTACAAGCAGTTGAGTTAATTATCCCGATCTAATCTCAACTTCTCTATAGTCCTGTACAGCAATTGGCTACGTAGCCTTATACAGCTGCTTCCACCTCCAGCTGTTGACTTCAAAACAAGCCCAACCAAGCCAGAACTTCAGCAACAGGTGGATGATGGTGCGCCAACGAATAGTTGGCGCATGATATGTATGAGGTACAGGGAAGCTCTGATCAGTGTGCATTTTGCTCCATGGAATTTACCAGTGAGCGTCTTGCTCTGTTTCTGAATTGTTCTATGTACACGAGATTGCCTCCGTGGCTTAGATACTGACAAGAGAATCATCGCTGTCTGGAGAACCTGGTTGACACAGGCAGTCGGGAAGAGGATTCTCATAAAATGCCTCTTCTGACCGAAACCTATCTTTGCCCTTTGTTCCCGAGACTGGACCTTTTCGTTTCCGTGGAGAGCCTTGTCTGAAGAGCGAAAAAAGAACAAGCACAGATAAGTATCTTTTAGTACTCATATTCATCATCATTTTAGGTATACCTTTTCCGGTGGAAGTCTAGTATCCTTTCAGATAGCCTCTTGCCTTCCTTCAGTAATCCACTATCTACTTTGTCAAACAATCTAACTAATGCTTTCCTGAACCAGAGAAATGAAATAATGAGATTCAGAAGGGAATAGTACAACAGTTTGAATAGAAATTGATGCACAAACTGATTTATGGTTTCACCTGTCAGGACTGATTGTCTTCCGGTGACCAAGAAATCGACGATGACCCGCAACAGCCCGTGCCATGTTTCCTGAATAGGATGGAATAAAAACATCGCTCTCCACTGAGACAATGTAATCCAGAGCTGCCATTTGTGCCGCATATTGGCTGAAAGGCTGTAGCTCCTTCGCTGAAGCAAGTTTCTCCTGCAATGAAGTATATGTCATATGTTGGCTCAAGAAACTTTATTAAGCGCTGTATAACAGATGGAATGGTAGAGGCTGTACCTTGTTCATCAGAATAGGGAAGCGTGATTGCAAATCAACCATATGAGATTCACCTCCATATATTTCCCCTGCAGCTATGTACACTGGGGTGCTCGATGGATATCCTAGGGCAGAAAGAAACATACCAACCTCCTTTGGTGTCAAGGGGCAATAGCCATGTGATCTTTGTTCTAATGGATCAATATCTTTCACCTTCCAGTAGGTTGTGTTTTCTCTGTAATACCAAAAAAAAAAAGCACAATTCAATTGTACTGCTGTCAAAACCAGGAAAGGCAGTGTAATGAATAATATAAACCCCCGGGCCTTGCCTGATCGTTGCAAGTTCTTCTGATTCTGTTTGAGATAAACCGTATGTGCAGCCACTAAAAGCAAGCATATCCTTCTCATATCGTAGATGCAAAGCGATATAGGGTCCAAATGATCTCATCCTCTCCACCAACAGCTGCCAAAATCAGAAGTTCATTTTTGCTTGTTAAAACAATACTTGGTATAATCATGGAAAACAATGAGCATGACAAGATACAAGAGAATGAACTACCTTGCCTAAAGCTTCAATTGGGGGAGCAAACCTAAGTGCTTGGAAAAAGGCCCGACAGCGAAGCTTTTGAATGTCAGTAGGAAGGTAGTTGTTTGCAAGGCGAGAATCCGACTTAGCAGCCCGAATGACCTAGTACAGTCTTAAGTCAGCATCACAGTTCCCAAAATTGCATCCAGCAGTCACTACTTATAATTGTTTAGTATGTACATGGGAGTGCAAAGTGGTGGTTGAATTCAGACCTGGCGATGATCCCACAGCGGAGAAATCTCATCCTGGTAATAATCTACTCCAGACCAACTCTTGAAGTACCTAACAGATTTTGGAGCTTTCACCAACTCCTTTGGCAGTTTCTTCTCAACTTTCACATCATTTGCTAAAGAATCTATGAAGTGTTCTTCATCAAAGACATCTGAAAAGTTGCTGATATTGAAAAATAGTCCGTTAATTGGTCAGCTATTAGAATGCTGAAGATAAACCCAAAATATGGCCTACCTTCTGTCATGCCAAAATGATTTCTTATCAAGTTCTGGAATGATGAGTGTAGCATTAAGTATGCGCGCAACTGCCACCATATCACTTATCTGCCATAAGAATAAGGACGGGCTTTTTAAAAAAGGAGATAAAATATTTGTTGTATTTTGCATCTAAAGTAAATCTGCCCACGATTATTCATTTATTCCTTTAGCAAACACAGATCTGTACCTAGTAAACAGACCAACAGCGAAAACCATGCGCAACAAGAAATAAAGAAATGTTTCCCCATGTATTTTACTCAAATCACAAGAGAACTAGGACAGGTACCAATATTGGTAAAAAAAAAGTTTCAGTTATATCCAGAAAAGGTAATAACCATAATTAATGTAAGCTAAACAAAAATAGCAAATTCTCTTAATTCCTCAAACTCAAGTACAATTATAACACTAGTTAGATTCAGTTATCATAGCATGCCGAGAGTGTAACTGCTTTTGGTCTGCCCTAACAAAACAAGCACCTTCCTTTGTCCTGCTTTATACCTACTATAAATGAAAAACAAGATAACGACTGAAGCGCTGGCATGGCTATGACAGAAGCACATCCAAACAAGTGTCATTTATCAGCAAAATAAAAATGATCACGGCATTCAATATGAAGCATCAAGAAAAGAAATTTGGAATGGTGAATGGGCCCCCCAACTATTCTTAGGAGTAAGGGATCTATCTTCAGCGCAGCTGAGCCACTCAATCTGTGTCTCTGTTGACTCAGTCAACTAATACTAGTAGGGAAACGAAACAGCTTAGTTACACAACCACCATGTGTACAGCTTATTTAAGCAAATCTCTAGGTGAGAGTGGAATATTAGCACCAGAACACCAACTTCATGTGATTAAAGCACCAAACAACTGCTCAGTGCCCGCATACACTGGGAGTTATGAATAGCAAATTGATAAGAGCACCGAAAACATACTCCCCACAAAAGTAAATCTGCTGACGATGTGCGTTCACAATTCATCATCAACAACACCCCACATGCACGCACGCTATGTTCTCCTACACTCTTGTTTTCATTATTATATTTATATTTGTTGAGATATTAGTTCTAACACTCAAGTCAACACATCTAATGCAAACCAAGCAATGAATCACATCAGTACAAGCAGGTACAACTAGATAAATTTTAAACAGGACGGTCCAGCTTACCCCAGCGCGCATCTGGTTGAGGCCGCCATTGGTGTGTACGAGCAGGTACCCCCTCGACGCCACCGGACCTGCGAGGCATGACGAACGAAATCAGAGCTGCTGCGCACGAGAATTTGGACCGCACGGCGAGAAATCGATGTCGGGGGAGTGTGCCAATAATGCGCGTACTTTTGTACTCCGGCGACGGCGCCACGCAGGGCACGAACCGCCGCGACGGCGCCGGCAGCCACAGACTCTTCTCGGCAGCGCCATCCAACTGTAAATCTAGATATTAATCCCAGCGTCATGGACTCCCATGGTTAAAACAACAGCGGCGGCGGCGGCGGATAGTAACAGATAGCTAGATACGCGGCATCGGTCACCTTTCGCGACTGCGGAGACGCGAGCTGCGGCGGCGCGACCTCCTGCTCCCACCGCAGCTCCTCGGCCTCCCGCGGCTGCGAGAGGCGGTAGGGCGCGCCGGAGGCTCCCCTCGCGCCTCCAGCGATCAATTGGCCACCGCGGGGCGCCAATTGGACCACGGCGCGGCTGTGCGCTGGTTATTCGTCTCCGCCCCCGAGTGGGAGGGGGCTTTGCCGCTTTGCCCTTTGTTCTCTTCTCTCGGTGCGTGTGGGTTTGCGTGCACACCCCTCAACGACGCGGTAAGGGGAGAGGAGGAGAGGGAGGGAGGGGTTTATTTGACGGGGAGGGGACGGCAATGGCGTTCACCACCTGCGACTGCGGCGTGGGTTGTGTTGTGCTCCTGGGGCCGGGAGTACATGTACGGGTCGAGGACAAAACGATTCATGGTGGTCTAGGCCTCAAGGGCAATTAGCCACATTTATTACTGCTTTTCGGTGCGATTAAAGGGACGAACCGAATTGAAGCGGTATCGTAAATGTCATGGACAACTACGGCCTTGTTTAGATGCGAAAAAAAAATTCTCCCAAATTCACTACTCTCTCAGTCTCAAAATATATACAATTCTAGAACCGGCCACGTAAATTAATGCTAGATGTAAAATTACAAAATTACCCCTTGTCTTTTATAAGAAACATCTAGATATTGGTTTGTCTTTTGTATGAGAAACTTCTAGAGACTCTTGTCTTTTGTGGCTGGAAGGTCAAAGTTGTATTTTTTATGGGACATTTTGAACCGTAGAATTGCATATATTTTGGGACGGAGGGAGTATGCAAAAAGAAGATTCCCCATCACATCAAAATGTCGTAACATGCATGGAGTACTAAATATAGATGAAATCAAAAACTAATTACACAGTTTTGTTGTACTCCGTAAAACGAACATTTTGAGCCTAATTAATCAATTTTTGGACAATTTTTCTCAAATACAAACGAAATGCTACAGTAGCGCAATGATTACGAAGTGACATCTTACTCCCAAATTTAACCTCCCAAATTCAACATCTAAACAAGGCCTACCTCTCCAATATCCACTTTTTCATCTTTTTTATCTCTTCATTCAAGTCCACAAGACTAGGCAAGATCAGAGTACTCCCTCCGTCCCGTAATATAAGGATCTGGAGGGTTCAAATTTTGTACCAAAATATAAGATCTGGAGGGATAGGACAAAACTATTTGGGGTTGATGGGTAGGTGGAGAGTTGGTGGGTAGTGTAAAATGAGGGGTATAGAGGTCATTCTCCTCCCCGTTATTTTTTGAGTTTGAATGCTTCAGGACTTTATATTTTGAGACGGAGGGAGTACAAAACAGTTAGATTCCCAGCCAAATTTAGAACGTTCAATCTCATCCGTGTGTTTTGCCACATGTTTCTATTGCAATTCGCCACGTATTATAATGATAAGCTTCATTGTTTTGACTGAGTTTTATAAAAAAAATTACACCAACATGTACAACACTTAATGAGTTTGATTAAATTCACCATGAAATGTCCTAATGGTGCATGCGTATTTGGTAATGTAGATGTTTAATATATTTTCTATAATATTATTTGAAGTTGGAGAAGTTTAGTTAGAACAAAACTATACCATTTACATTTTTTAACAGAGAAACTATTTGTCATCCAAAAATAATTACACTATGCTTCATTGTGTGGTTATGCATGTAATATAACAGCCTTGTTCTCCAGATTTACCTTGTTACTTTAGCCTTACATTCATTTTGAATTCTCAATTTATCACTTTTATATTACAAACCAACAAAGTGATAACAACAATTTGAAATTCAGGAACCATCACACCAATCTTGTTTGCGATGAGTAAGTCACTCTAGGGGCGTCATATCAACTTAATAATTCATCGTGGCAATCATTTACTTGGAATGTAACTTTTGCAAAGTATATGCAAATTCTCTTCTTTTTATCATGAGAGATAATAGCAAGAAAAAGGTTGGCATCGTGAGAAATCCTATACCACATTAACACTAAAGCTCAAATGTTCAATTAAGTGAACTTCTAGCCAGCAAGATCAAGGATTAGAGATAAACTCAGTCTGTGAATGAGTAGTAACTTGTAATTGATTTAGGCCTTTTTTTTCCTTTTTGGCCTGAAGCCAATTGTATATATCCTTTTTGTTAATATAAAATTAATAATACGCTACCTTCCCTACCGTTTTCTAAAAAAAAAGTGAACTCATTGCAAAAAAAATAATAAAGTGAACAAATCCAACCACAAATAAGAAGTCCCAGTCCATGACGATATCGGCATATACAGTACTCAAGTAACTGAAATGATATCCACTACTGTAGCTTTAACTGCATCCCGCGGGCATGTCCCAAGTTCACCACGCCATGCGTGTATCTCGGCTTCCGTCAGGCAGTCAGGAGTCCAGAGGGCCCGGGACTCGTTCCGTCATCGTATCCTTTCTTCCCTCAGCGGATCTGCCAGCAACCGTTCGCGTGAGACCGTCTCGCCCTGCGCCTGATTGCCCAGCTCCCACGCAGCGACGACCCGGATTCAGCCAAACGTACCGAGCACCGCAGCGGCACCCACCATGGCACGTTTCGAATTGTAGCCGTTGAGGGGCAACTGTAAATCTAGATATTAATCCCAGCGTCATGGGCCGGCGGCCGCAGCGGCCACCGCCCGGCTCGGCTCCTTGCAAAATCCCCTCCGTCCTCCGCTCCTCGGTCCCCGGGCCACGGAAAAGGACGCGGCGTAGCACGGACGCGAATGGCCGCGGCGGGCGACGCGTGCCCGTGGCGGGGACGCGACGGCGCCCCGCTTTTCCGTTCCCTCTCCATTCCCGTCCCGTCCCGGCCAGGCCGGCCTGCCTGGTGGACCACGCGGCGCCGCTGGAATACGGGACAGAGCGGTGGGCGGCGGGGCCTGGCGCGATCCGATCTCCAGCCCGATCGATAGCTCCTCATCAGAATGGAACTCGAAGGACGAGAAGCTCCTGCTGGCTGCTGCCCGTCACGGGAGGGCAGAGCGGCACACAGGAGCTCGGCGCGGGGCCGTGCCAGGCCCCGCCGGCTGGACTTGGCAGCTTGCGTGCCGCCGTGGGCATAGCATAGGGGATTTCGCTTGATTTCCTGTGCCTTACGGTTACGGGTACACCGTAGCCGCCGTTTGTATACTTGTCCGCGATCCACGAAAAGTGTGTTGTGTTCACGTGACTGTGTCCGGCTTTGGGCGTGCCGCTCCTGACAGCGGGGGGAAAGATATGCTTAGTATTTGCTGAGATATCTTAGCTGAGCGTCGTTTAGCGATAAACAAAGCGGCGTTAGTGGACTAAGCACTCACACTCCCTGTCCCAGGATCGAGAGTACCCCGCGCTGTCAGGCTGTCGCGGCACGGTCCAACACATGTCCACCCCGGGGGCACACATGCGTCGATCTCACTTGGCAGGAACGAACGCCGCGTGGGGGGGCCATGATGCCTGCCCGCCCCGGTGGCGAGGATGGGGTCGACGCTGTCCGGCGTCGCGCGTCATCTCGGCGCCTCGACACGTCCCGCGCCAGCCCACTGCCGGACAGCTGGCCTGGGCAGGCCCAGGTAGGGATCACCGGATCAGGGTCAGGGGGGACGTCGTCGGAGAGCTCGCTCGGTCCCTACTGCTACTGCTACTGCGACTGATGGAATGAACGGCGAGTGATTCTGCTGCGGCGGGTCCGGGTCCCGCCACGCCAAGGCGTCGCTCTCGTAGTTACGCGGCCGGCATGTGCGCGGCACACCAACCCGATCACAGCCGCGCGCCCGTCTGTTCGGCGCTCTGCGAGCCCGCGTCTCGTCCTGGGACTCTCTCGTACTAGATGAGTGGATCCGCGGTTTCGCGACGTGGTCCGCCGTGTACAGTACAAATCACAGGTCCGGGGCTCTCCAGCTCCATGCGCGTTCTATAGCTGGAACGCATGTGCCGGGGGGCGAGTTGACCTTGGCCATGTTTACAACTTTGGATGTTCTGCCTTGTCATGGAAGCATACTGGGCCTCACCGAGGCACGCGCACTGCAGGGGCACGTGACGCCGTGGGTCTCATGGAGGCTTCAGGAGGCGAGCACACTAGTTCCGTTGCCTACAAAGGAATAAGTGGATCACATCGTGTACATGTACTCTTTGCTATGGCCGTGTTTGATTGAGGGTGGAAAAAAATTCTAGATCAACAATTAAAGGTATTAAATAAAGCCAGTTTATAAAACTATCTTCACAATATTAGACTATTTCACGAGACCTATCTAATGAGGCTTTTGACCGCATAACTAGAGAATGGTTACTGTAGCATTACTGTAGCAAAACATGGACTAATTAGGCTCATTAGAATCTTCACGTAAAGTTGCACTCATCCCTAAAAGAGTTTTACAAATAGACTTTATTTAGTACTACATGCATGCAAGGTTCCCTTTGAAAATTTTTTTCCAAGTTGTGAAACACGGCCATTTGCCGGCCGACGAGCACGTTACCATTGTAAAGAAAAAAATATATATTAACTCGTTTAATCCTGGCAGGTGAGAGTTGAACAGATTTTGCTAGCAGAACTATGATATCTTGCATAAATGTTTCTTCTGGTTTTAGGGTAATTATTCATGTTGACGAGAGTTCTGCCTTCCAAACATTCGTCAGCATATACGTTGGACAATTTTTTTCGAGATGGGGGCTCCGCTGCTACCGCTCAGATGGACTAACATGCTACACTGACACAATGACACCCCTACCGATAGTGAATCTCAAGGTTTTCGATTAGTACGTTGGTTAAAGTACACTTACTCATGTGATTGTCCATCAAACCTTTTTTTGTTTACCAGTACTTCCTTACCTCGAAATTCGTATTTTGGGTCTTGTTCAGTTTCCGGTCACATCATACAACTTCTAAAAATTCTCTCTCCAAATTTCACTATTCACCTATCACATCAAATCTCTCTCCTCATGTATGGAGTACTAAACGTAGGTAAATAAAAAAACTAGTTACATGGTTTTGATGTACACGACGAGACGAATCTTTTAAGCCTAGTTAGGTCATGGTAGGACAATGTTTACCACAAACAAACGAAAAGTGCTACAATATCCGATGTGACTTTTTCACTTCATTTTTTACGTTTTTCCAGGAACTAAACACCCCCTTGATCGATTAAACATATCCCATCCCTGTGTTCCGAGGTACTACCGTAGTAGTATTTTCAGCGGATCTACACATCCCAGCAGTGTTCATCATTAGACAAGTTGTCGAGTTCCGAAGAAACGCAACGGAACCCTAGGCGATTTAGTTAACCACTACCGCTTGTTGAGTAAATTTCACGAGTGTAAAAACCGGTATTCAACTAAAAACCGGTGTAAATTACGGGTCCTGTATTTTTCCGATCGGAACGTAAAATCATTGTTTGGATGGCTGGTTTTACTATTTCTTTTACCTCTGATTTGGTACAAAACACTCGGAAAAAATAATCGAGCCTGGAGGCCCCATTATTTTTCCGACGTTTATCGGGGGCGGCGGCGGCGCTCGCCTCCCGGTATCCTCCTTTCGCAGGGGCGCAGGCCCCAACTCACACTTTCCAGCATCATAAGCGGCGGCGACCGACAAGCCCTTTCATTCTCGTCTGCCATGGCCCCTTAATCCCCTCCGAGATGCATCTTATCCAAGATCTCCTCCCTCAGCTTGTCTTTCGCCGCCTCGCCGTGTTCAATGGCGGCAAGTTCCGTTGAGAAGATGCGGCCCCGTTCACTGCCAGGGGCGGAGACAAGGGGGGGCGCGCAGGGGCCTGGCCCCCCCTAATGCTCCCCTAGCTCACTAGGAGACCCTCTAGTAATCTCTGCTAATCACTAAGATTAGCCTCTATGACCCCCTCAAAACTCACGGCAGCCCAACACCAGCCCACCAGTACAAGTAAAATTGCAGCCTAAATAGTAGAAGTGGATATATATATAACGTGATGAAGCTAAATAAAAAGTCCACAACATTTATTTTGGCCCCTCGTCTCTACTCTATTTGGTTAATTGTGACAATTGTAACCACTATGTCCATTGTTGTTTTAGCTCTTTTAACTTCTCAGTGTCTTGGATCTTGGCCCCCGCCCCCCCTATGCTCAGATCCTGGCTCCGCCCCTGTTCACTGCGTCCAGCATCCGAATCTGGTCCGCACAGATCTATCACCAGCTTCCTCTCCTACTACAGCAGAGGCTTTCAGTCATCCGTCGACCATTGTGTAGAACTTTCCGTTCTCCTCCACTCCCTCTCCTGAACTCATTCCTGGGAATGTCGTGCTTTGGAGCTCTCTGATGGATTTCTTGTGTTCAAGTATGTGGATCTGTGGAGCTCGAACATGTCATTCGTTAATGCTGAGGTTTGCCTCCACTGTCACTCCAATCTGAATTTCATTGCTCTCGGGGTCCAATCTGACGCCCTCTCGTCTGAATTTTGACATTTTGATCTAAAATTACATGGTCATCTTAGAGTACGTTTGGTTGGTGGAGTATGTGGCTCCATTCCAGTTTTGATAGTGTTTGGTTCATGAACAATAGGAATGGAGCCACTCTCAAATAAGCATATTCCATCAAGATTCGGCACCACCCCATCCCCTTTTTTCGAGCGAACGCAGCCGCTCCATCCGCGTCTGCCTCCTCCCCCACATCCGGTCACCGCTCCCCTCCCTCATTCTCACCGCTCCCGCCCCCTCGCAGCCGGGCGCCGCCGCCCCCATCCTTCTCTTCCCCCGAAGCGCTGCCGTCCCGCTCCTCCTCTTCAGCGCGGGGAAGCGCCGCCGCGCCGCTTCTCCTCTTCCGCGCGGTGCAGCGCCGTCGTCTCCCTTCGCTTGCGGCCAGGCGCCGCCGTCGCACTCCTGTGTGCGGGCTGCCGGAAGACTAAAGATGATCCAAACATGCTCTCAGTTTCTGTACAAAATCTCTAGAATGATTCAAGGTTAACCGCAGTTGGCAATTGGGCATTAAACTGCAGCGCTATCATTACCTCGAAGCGGCCATGCCCTCGCGTCAAGGTAACTCCACGGCACGCACAACGCAACCAGCTGTTATCATTGACAAGTGAGCAACGGGGACGAGTACTTTTGGATCCGAGAACACGAGCTCTGATTACCTAGAACGAGCCACGTCCAATTCCAACTCCCGAGCGGAGAAAGTTGATGTCATGCATTGCACATTTGCACAGCGTCCATCCGGAAGCCTTGTGGCCATGGGCTTGTGGCCCTGTGGGGGCTAGCTGCCTGCTTGCGTGGACGGCCGCCGGTTGATGCCAAAAAAAAGGACGCCATGATCACAGTGGCTAGGCTATTCCTTGCTTGCTTGCTGTTGCTCTACGGCCACCTTTATGATCTGTTCGAAAGGGGAAGGACCGGAACTGAACAGAAACACGGCTGACTTTGCCCGTGGTGAGATGTCTGCATCTGATAGTGGGGGCGGAGAATTGTCTGAACAGGGTGTCGGCAGACACGCGGCGGCGTGAACGATGCAACGCTGGAAGGAAAGCGAAAGCGAAGTTGACTTCCTCTCCCCAGAGCGCACCGAGCGGAGCCCCATCGGCTCCCTCCCTCCCGTCTCCGGCGAGCTCGCCGGAGAGGGCTGGGTGAGGGGCCCTGATCCGTAGCTTATATTTAGTACCTTTAGTTTGTTTATAAGCCTTCCCGTTGTGGTTCTCCCGTTGTGGTCTGCCCGTCCTGGTTCGTCGTTGCCGTCGTGGTCGCCATGAATGCCATGGTCGTCTCCGTCGCCGATGCAGCCAAGGTTAGTGGTAATAAAATAAAATCGATCTCCTCCTTTCCACTTTGCAGATCTCCCCACCATCTCCCCTGTTTCCGCCTCCATCATCGAGATCTGCTCCCCTTCGCTCCACTACCTCCATCGCCTGCATCCGTTTCTCGACAACAGCCGTCGGTTCTGGTGCTTCCTGCTGTTGCATGGCTGCTCCTTTGCTGGTGGTGGTACGACTGCTCCGTCCTCGCCTGGGATCCGGGCCTGAGTTTCTTCAATCGTCGGCAAAGTCTTCTACCGAATCTTCCGGCTGCCGGTGTGCTTGTTCATCGCAAGCTCTCCCGTCCCATCTTCAACCTACGCTTTGCGAGGTCATCCACCCGGGTGCATGCGTCCTCGACGCCCCTGCGACCCCTCGCTGACGGTTCCGTCTTCACCATCGCCATTGCAGCTGCTCCAGTCCTTAAGCAGGACTTAGTTGTAATTTGGTCTTGTTTTGAGGACCTTTATGTAAAACGGCTGTTGTAATAATATAATATATGTGTTTGTTGTAAAAAAAGAAAACAGGGTGTCGGCCGTGATTGGCCGGATGAAGACAAACACAAACGGTTTGGAAAATTCTCCAGCCGTTTAATTTTGCATTTTTACCCGAGATCGAGACGATAACGTGAAAGCCCGAAAAAAACACGATGTCCAAAACAATCTGACCAGAAACATGCCCCGATCATTGACAAAGCCAGTAATCGCCTAAACACGTGTCTTCCAAAATTCAACTCGAGTTGACGGATACAATTATCGGAGCGAAAATACCGAATGTATAAACGATCGCGGAGCTTATTACATATCGCACTTAGAAGTTTTAATTTTTTTAAAAACTTTGCACACCTATAGTACCTAACTATTGGTGAATTGTCCCAAAAATTGAGATTCAAACAACTTTTGTAAAAAATCATATGGAAAAAATAAATTTTCAACCATAAATCTCAACTTTTGGACAATTCACATCTAGTTGGTACTATTGTGTGTGTAAAAAGTTTCAAAATTTTAAAAACTTTTAAACTGATGGAAGAAATCGTTATGGAGATCCTAGTGCGCCTGCCTGTCAAGTCGCTCCTGCGGTTCAAGTCCCTGTGGAAAGCCATCATCTCTGACCTCAGCTTCATACGAGCACACCTGCGCCACTCTGCCGCCAGGTGGGACCAGAGCCCTTGTTTCATCATCGGCCCTCTGACCCTGGCGGACAGAGTCATTCATCCCTGGGGAGCGCTGGCCATTTGGCCAAGCAACATCTTCGGCCCTGTCTAGTTCAAAAAAGTTCAAAAAGATAACTCCCAAATTCACTATGTAAAAGAAGATTTTCAATCACATTAAAATGTCATAACATTTATAGAGTATTAAATATTGATGAAATCAAAAACTAATTGCACAGTTTTGTTGTACTCTACGAAACGAACATTTTGAGCCTAATTAATTAATTTTTGGATAATTTTTCGCACGTACAAACGAAATGCTACAGTAGCGCAATGATTACGATGTGACATCATACTCCCAAATTCACCCACCCAATTTCAACATCTAAACACGGCCCAAGTGGGGAAAAGGGAGTCTGTTTCTGCCTGCATGGAGTCTTGACCCTTGAATCTGGACTAGGAGGAAATTTACTTGATCATTTCAAGTTGGTGAAGGACTTGGATTGGAGCTGTAATTGCTGCGCTGTCATTTGCCATTTGCGCCAGTTAATCATCGGGGTTATGGCCAGTGACTGACAGCCTGTTCGGCTGGCTGGTGGCTGGTTTTGTTGAGAGAAAAATACTGTTGTCTGGTGGCTGATAAGCCAAACGAATAGGACAAAAGCCGTGTGAACAGGGGCGTAGAGTACAAGTATTTTTAGGTTTATTAGTCTATACTCTATACTAATATTTTGAATTTTGACTATCAATATTAAAAAGAATTATAAAGGTCGATAATAACTAATTTTGTTTAAATAATTTATTTCTATAGATATTATTGACCAAGATAGCATGCTGGAGACAACCGATATTCATCCATGTTCCAAAATGCTTGTATTATGGTCAATGGCGGGTGACGAAGTCCCATAGGAAATGCAAATTCTATGCGCAGCAATGTCACAACCATGAGATCAAACTACGAATACCTCCTATAGATTTAGATTTTTTTTGCTAGCCAACTAATTTTAACTATGATGGATCCAAACATGATTTAGCTACTTTAGTAATTCCACCTAATTTCCTCCTGGTTGAAACCCAACTATCCAACTATCAAAAACCAAATCAAAGGTATCTTTCCTGTCCCTACACTCCAACCAAACACCATGCAGCTAGGTCATCCTATGGTTTTTAGTCACAGAGATAAAAATAAAGCCTATAATTTCAACCACAACAAATTTCTTGCAAAATTTGGTACTCTTAAGGCTAACAAACTTAGCCATGCTGGCAGACTACAATACATCAAATCGGTGTTAGCCTCCATTCCTATCTACTACATGTCCACTATTCTTTTCTCCAAAACCTTTATTCATAAAATTAACACTATTCTTAGGAGGTTTTGGTGGGCAGGTTTTCAGGATGATCAGGACACTTGTCCCATTGCTTTTCGCTCTTGGGATGACATCTCCGAGCCTAAAGAGCAAGGTGGTCTTGGTATTCGAGATATGGAACTGGTTAATTAAAGTCTAATAATTAACTCTGCTTGGAATGTTGTGACTAACAAAAATCCTTTTCTCACGGCTGTTCTCAAAGCCAAATACTTTCCCTACCATTCCTTTTGGACAGCCCCTGCTTCTGGTTCTCGTTCTGTCTATTGGTCTTCTATTTTGCAGGTCAAGCAACATCTCCATTCCAATACTATTTTGCAGATTCATGCAGGCAACTCCTCTATTTGGTCCAACCCTTGGACTGAAGTTTGGGCTACTATTCATGATCACCTCCTCTTCCCAATTATCAACTCCTCTATTTGGTCCAAGGGGTGGACCAAATAGAGGA
>OAMR01000340.1:1121916-1140963 GCA_900205405.1 Echinochloa crus-galli
CTCCGAAACCCCAAGGCTTTTAAAGTCGCCGGATACCCGCCTCCTTCCCCGCCAAGCCGCGGCGCACCAATCCGGCCACCAGTTCTTCTCATCGGCGCAGCGAGCGAGGCGTGGAGCGGCGGCGCGGCGAGGGCGAGATGTGGGTGTTCTACATGATATCGCTGCCGCTGACGGTGGGGATGGTGGCGGCGACGCTGCGCTACTTCGCGGGGCCCGCCGTGCCGGCCCACGTCCTCG
This sequence comes from Echinochloa crus-galli, assembly GCA_900205405.1. Classification (NCBI taxonomy): domain Eukaryota; kingdom Viridiplantae; phylum Streptophyta; class Magnoliopsida; order Poales; family Poaceae; genus Echinochloa; species Echinochloa crus-galli. The sequence goes on from OAMR01000340.1 coordinate 1,122,154, forward strand.
CCGTCGTCGGATACGCCTGGCTCTGCTCCCTCTCCTTCGTCGTCCTCGTCCCCACCGACATCTGGACGGTGCGATCGCGATCCCGCCGCCTCCTTGCTCCTGCTCCCGCCGCGACCTCTGCTAGCTGCCCTTGCTGCTCTGCTCTTCCTGCTTGGTGCCCGGCGCTATCGGAGATCATTTGGGCGTACGAGTAAACTGAAGTGTTTGTTCCGTGTGCGTAGAGGCTGTCAGGCTGAGAACAAGATGGGAGGCGCCGCACGGCCGTAGTATCGGATAGTGGTAACATACACCGTCGAGATTGGAGTTTCGATGGGCAATAGATGGTTTGTTGCGGAATGATTTTAGGGTCGTAGATCATTCTGTGTAGGTAGAAATGCAGTGGCGATGCTAGTTCGTTGGCTTGTTGGGGAATGATTTTAGGCCCGTACTTCATTAATGTCAATGCGATAAAAAAATCGTGGAAACAATCACGAGAGTCACTGGGGTTAGATGGTGAAACTGTCAAGTTGGCATTGGACTACTTCAATGGCTTGTCAACTCCTGCTACATACAAATCAAAGTTAACAATCACCATCAATAAACAGATTAGACTTTTGTTGTTGCAGTGTGTACTATAATATACCGGTGTTGTTACTTGTTACGCTATACTCGTGTGCTGATCTGCAAGATAATCTGTTTTCAATCTGTTGGCCTGACCCGTCATACTATTTTCGGATCGTAGGCAATTTCAGGAAATCAGAAGAGTGACGTCGGATTCTTTTGGAGCTGGTCATACTGGAGCACGTTTATCCTAGCATGGTATGTCAGCGATCACAAATGCTTGTGTTTGTATTGTGTTAAAAAAAAAACCCTGCTCGTGTTTCACTCTCGTCTCCACTCCCGCGGTGTTGGAGTACTGGGAACGATTATGTCTCTAATGATGAGCTTAAAACATGGCATGCCCTTTGCATAATGTTAATACAATGTAGTGTGAAACTGCTGGACAAACGTTGAAATTCTAACCACAACAGTTGGTCAACATTCTTTGACACGGTCTCTTATTTGCCCTCCATACTATGGATAAAATGCTGACCTCTTGATTGGTATTGCTGTTTCATATTAGAATACCATATTTGTCATGCGAGTGTGACTGATATAAGAAAAGGTGGGCCATCCTCGTTGCCTGACTTCTTTTATGAACATTTCCAAAAAAAAAAGACATGTTTTCTGAACAACTTACTTTCCTTGCATGTCTCTAGGTCATCTATTGTTATCATGTTTGTCGCGATGTACATTATTTTACAGTATTGTCATTTGAAATTCTATCTACCTACCTGAACAGGTCTATTGTTCCAACTCTTCAGGGCTATGAAGATTCTGGAGATTTCACATTCAAAGAAAGGCTGAAAACTAGCATTCACAAGAACATGACATATTACGCAATTGTAGGATCCACTGGCCTTTTCGGACTCATTCTGATTTTAATCATGCGTCATAATTGGTATGCTTCAGAAGTCTATTGAACTTGTACAATCCTTGATCAATCTAATATTCTTGTGCATCTGGGCTTCAAGTGTGGCCACTCTGTTTCTACTGCAGTGGAACAAATAGCCACAATTAACTCTCCCTTGAGATGACAATCTGAAATCTATCAAATTCCACTTGACATTTTTTTCTTGTGTCCATTCCTCTGGTCAACTTTATTTGGAGAAGGGTTCATTATTTGAATTCTTGCTTCGCTGTCGTAACTTTAAACATTGCCTACTGGCAGGGTTCGTGGTATCTTGGGCTTTGCCATGGCATGCTCAAATACTTTTGGCTTAGTGACAGGTGCCTTCCTGCTGGGTTTTGGCTTGAGCGAAATTCCAAGGAATATATGGAGAAGTGCTGATTGGACTCGCCGCCTACAATTTTTATCTCACAAAGTGGCGAAAATGGCTACAAAGCTTGATCATGCTCACCAAGAATATTGCAGTACAATATTTGTATGTGCTTTTCTATATTCGAATTAGTCATATCATGATCACTGCATTTTTCTGAAGAATTGTTCCTTGCCTCATATAAGGTTGTTCAAGCCACCTCAAATCAAATGTCCAAGCGTGATCCATTAAGACCTTGCATGGATACCATTGACAATATGCTGGCTCGAATGGTACGGATTCTCAGGTACCACATGAAGTTTCATTTAAATATTGATATTAGTCATAATAATTCATTACCTCATATTTTTTTTCCCTCAGCTGCAAGATGATGCATTATTCAAGCCTACTGGCGGGAAATTAGGGGAAAATGATATGGACTACGATACTGATAACAAAACAATGGCTACACTCCGACGTCAGCTTAGGAGAGCTCACGAGGAGTATTATAGGCGTAAAAGGTATGATATAAAGTAGGCTATTACATGCAGATAGCTTTTATATCATGCATTTTTTAATTCAAGAAAGGCACAAATTGAACTCCTTGAATAATCAGTGCTGTGTAATTTAATCATGAACCAGGAAACACTTAAATATTAACTGTTGTCTTATTTCAACTGGAGACAATCTAACCCTGATGGTGGATTTCAAGGTGATTTTGCCACGTAATAAGCCATATCAACCGGTGTTTCCACTGTGGATAGATAAGCAATCCACTTATTCCCTTGGTTTCGATATAAACTTAGAAATACTCTTAGAGGAAAAGGTGCAGTGCTCGCTCGTGGTTATTAAATTGCATGCATGGAGGCCATCAATAATGATCCTGGACCGGAAGTTTTAGTATGAATCGAATGTTTTGGTTCACTCCGTGGTTGGATGTGTAGATGTGTGGCAATGGAGGTAGCTATCACACTTTCATGGTGATGGATGGCTAGCTCCCTATTAAACTAGCAAAGGGTTTCTCTCGGACTTTCATGGCAATGAGAAATTAGCACTCACCCAGGAGGGGCCCTGTCAACGCACACGAGTATGCATTGATGGTTTGCCCTAGGTTAGCCAGCAAGCCTAAGGCATACTCCCTCCGTTTTTATTTACATGTCATATTAGGTTTGTCCTAAGTCAAAGCTAATAAACTTTGACTAAGCCTATAAGAAAATGTAAAACATCTACAATACCAAAATTTGTTTCATTGGATCCTCATAGATTATATTTTGATAATCCATATGTTCAATGTTGTAAATGCTATTATATTTCTCTATAAATTTGGTTAAAGTTGAACAGTTTTGACTTAGGACAAACCTAATACGACATGTAAATAAAAACGGAGGGAGTATAGTAAGGGTGATATAAGGTATTGCATATGACAAAACATGTTTGCTGAGTTTTGTTTATCATGTATAAGTGCTAAGTAGCATACTGATATGTGCAATTCCAACATTATAAACTAAACATGAATGTTTCGGAATTTTTATCCTGGATATGTCAGTAGATTTACTTCGGCATTTCAGCATATATTCATTAAATTTTGTCCAAACTGCATCAATCATCGGGTATTGCAAACTAGTTACAGCTTATCATCATCATGCCAAATGTTTTGAGAGGTCTATTTCAAGCATCCGCGTATCTAAATTCATTGTTTACTTTTACAGGAAATATATATCAAGTTTCAGGGAAAGTCGATCAGGAACACTAGGGTCTTTCCTTGACTCCACAGGTATTTTCCTCCAGTGTCCAATCTAGATTTCTATGTCTGTCAACATCTCCTAATGACCTACCGATTGGAAATGTCTCACAAAATTCTACTAGCTGTATTGAACTAGGGATCATAATGATATTTATTCATGATGTGTAATTTTATATCCGAAAATGTTCTTCAAGAAATTTATAGTAAAAGATATGTCTATGCATACTGCACAACCCTCTCATTTATCATATAAGATGCGTTTGAGGCTTTTGAGCTAAACTCCTTGGCCTTTCATTAATTCATGGAACTGATTCAAAGGCCCATTGATATTTCCAGAGTTCATTTGGCGCTGTTTACTGAGAAAGCAACTTATGAGAATACTTTCTGTTATCCTTGGCTGCATCTCTGCTTCCATATTGCTAGCTGAGGCTACTTTGCTGCCAAGTGATGTTGATCTGTCACTTTTCTCCAATCTTATAAATTCTGTAGGAAGGCGAGAAGTTCTAGTCCAGGTATGAAGTTTGTCGATCAACACACACACACACGCCTTTCTAAAACATAACGTTTTTTTGCAAGAGATTATGTTTAGTACTTTGCTTCTCGTGTAAAAAAAAATTATATGATTGTTCCTTTTACTCAGTGTAATTTCTCATGAAAGGAAAAGAATCCCAAAGTAGCATTTTTAACCTATTCTTTTGCTAATTAAAGTTCTCTCTTAACAGGTTGCTGCGTTTGTTCCCTTGATGTACATGTGCATTTGCACGTATTATTCTCTGTTTAGGATAGGGATGATGCTCTTATATTCCTTGACCCCAGGACAAACTAGTTCAGTCAGCTTGCTTATGATCTGTTCGTAAGTTTTCCAGTTCCCACCTTTTGGTACTTTGAATGGCATGAATTGTTTAAAATTCTTTTCTGCATCCTAATATTGTTTTTACATCAAATTTTCGCTGCAGAATGGTTGCAAGATATGCACCTCCCATTTCTTACAATTTCCTGAATCTCATTCACCTTGGTGGTAATGCTAAAACTACTTTTGAAAAGGTAATAAATTTTATATGTTGCTTTTCTGTATTGTTTTTGCTATATTCCTGGCAATAAAATAAAATAAATATGTAGTATATTTGAGTAGCCATTCTTCATCTCAAACCCTTTTTTATTTTCTGATTTTTTTTTTGGAATAACTTTTTATCACACTAGGAGATAGGAGTATGAAGGCACTATATGATTACCAGCTTAGGGTTTGCATGCCAAATACAGGGTTCCAGTTTAGGATTTATGACTCTTTAGGTAATCATCGATCCAAAAACATTCAAATTCATGTGATCTAAGTTAATTTTGTGAAACCTATAAAGAAATATTTAAATCACAGGCCCCACTCAAAGGGAAGGTCTTTGGACGATACACATTTTTTTACTGCAGATGCAGAGTGCATAACCTCTCTGGGTCCTTGTATGGGTGTGCTATAATTATTTGAATGCTGTCAGTTAGCTGCTTGACTGACCAATGATCATCTCCTGTACCTATATGCAGAGAATGGGAAACATTGATGATGTTGTTCCTTTCTTCGGGAGAACCTTAGATAGCTTTTATATCATGCATTTTTTAATTCAAGAAAGGCACAAATTGAACTCCTTGAATAATCAGTGCTGTGTAATTTAATCATGAACCAGGAAACACTTAAATATTAACTGTATTATTTCAACTGGAGACAATCTAACCCTGATGGTGGATTTCAAGGTGATTTTGCCACGTAATAAGCCATATCAACCGGTGTTTCCACTGTGGACTTCAACCATACCATTTCTACTAGTTTTCTTACCACTATGCATTAAACAAACTGCTAGTAAGCATAATTAAACACTCATTTGAGCTTGACCTGTTGTTGGCCCCTTCCCATCACTCCTTTGCTGGTAATTCCACTCCTGTAGGATAGGAAAGGGGGACAAAGTTGTCCAAAGATTATTATGCGGCCGGTGGCCATGTTAATACATTTTTCCTTATTGGTATGCCAATTTGGGAAAAGGTACACTTTGCCCTTGAACCTATTTTCCAAAATTGTCTTGAAACCAGCATCAGGATTGGATTCCTCCTGCTTTGAGCGTTTTATAGTTCAAATTGTATGGATTCAATGGTGAAATTACACAAAGGTGAAGCATATTTGGAAAATATACATGTTTTCCTTTTTAGTAAATTCTCATTTTTAGATAATGGATAAAATAATTACCCGGCCTTGACCAAAAAGGCTACAGCCCAAACTTACAAGACTGCAGCACCTCCGTCTGCACACTCAGACTTTAATCAACACAACCTTACACACCATAAAATCGATGAAAGCATTAGTTCGTAATCCTATTGCTAATTAAACCTCCATCCATGGTGTGCAAAACACGCATGGCCAAAGCCTCCAGTGCTTGGCAGACGTCCTTTATCATATAGAGTGAACAACGCGGTTTGAAACAAAACCCAGCTTATCATAGAGGTCTAAACAATTGTCTTTATACTTATTTTTTCATATCTACTCTGTTTAATTGTATAATGTCCATCTACAGTGATTATATGGAGTGTGTAGTGGAAGCCCTTGAACTAGAAGACACTATTAGAAACTATGAGCAACGTGGTGCCAATGGATGGTGAGTATTGTTTATTTTTGCGTAGAAATATCTATCACATTTCATGAAATGTGTTTCCGTGGCCAAAAATAACCTTATTGGTATTTTATGATTATCTCCTTTTTTTCTGGCAGAATAACTGTGTATCTATATATTAAAAGGATTGAGTTTGTTATAACACAAATGGACGTATTTTAGGTTTATAGTTACAAGCCTTGACTCTTAATAAACTTGCACTTGGCAACCTTAGAAGCATTTTGATTTGTCTTTTGCTCTGTCTAATCATATTGTGATAAGCCATCTTTACCACACAGTAAATATTCTATTGACTAAATTAATTGATACTCCCTCCGTTTTTATTTACATGTCATATTAGGTTTGTCCTAAGTCAAAGCTAATAAACTTTGACTAAGCCTATAAGAAAATGTAAAACATCTACAATACCAAAATTTGTTTCATTGGATCCTCATAGATTATATTTTGATAATCCATATGTTCAATGTTGTAAATGCTATTATATTTCTCTATAAATTTGGTTAAAGTTGAACAGTTTTGACTTAGGACAAACCTAATACGACATGTAAATAAAAACGGAGGGAGTATCAATTAATTTAGTCAATAGAATATTTACTGTGTGGTAAAGATGGCTTATCACAATATGATTAGACAGAGCAAAAGACAAATCAAAATGCTTCTAAGGTTGCCCAGTGCAAGTTTATTAAGAGTCAAGGCTTGTAACTATAAACCTAAAATACGGCCATTTGTGTTGTAACAAATTCAATCCTTTTAATGCATATATACACAGTTCTTCTGCCTATTCTCAGAAAAAAAGGAGATAAGCATAAAATACCAATAAGGTTATTTTTGGCCACGGAAACACATTTCATGAACTGGCATATATATTTCTACCAAAAATAAACAATACTCACCATCCATTGGCACCACGTTGCTCAAAGTTTCTAATAGTGTCTTCTAGTTCAAGGGCTTCCACTACACAATCCATATAATCACTGCAGATGGACATTATACAACTAAACACAGTAGATATGAAAAAATAAGTGTAAAAACAATTGGTTAGACCTCTATGATACGCTGGATTTTGTTTCAAACCGCGTTATTAACTCTATGAGAATTTACTAAAAAGGAAAACATGTATATTTTCCAAATATGCTTCGCCTTTGTGTAATTTCACCCTTGAATCCATACAATTTGAACTATAAAACGCTCAAAGCAGGAGGACATCCAATCCTGATGCTGGTTTCAAGACAATTTTGGAAAATAGGTTCAAGGGCAAAATGTACCTTTTCCCAAATTGGCATACCAATAAGGAAAAATGTCTTAACATGGCCACCAGCCGCATAATAATCTTTGGACAACTTCGTCCCCCTTTCCTATTCTACAGGAGTGAAATTACCAGCAAAGGAGTGGTGGGCAGGGGCCAACAACAGGTTAAGCTCAAATGAGTGTTTAATTATGCTTACTAGTAGTTTGTTTACTGCATAGGGGTAAGAAAACTAGTAGAAATGGTATGGTTGAAGTCCACAGTGGAAACACCGGTTGATTTTTCTTATTATGTGGCAAAATCACCTTGAAATCCGCCATCAGGGTTAGATTGTCTCCAGTTGAAATAATACAACAGTTAAATTTAAGTGTTTACTGGTTCATGATTAAATTACACAACACTGATTATTCAAGGAGTTCAATTCGTGACTTTCTTGAATTAAAAAGTGCATGATATAAAAGTTATCAGCATGTAATAGCCTACTTTATATCATACCTTTTACGCCTATAATACTCCTCGTGAGCTCTCCTAAGCTGACGTCGGAGTGTAGCCATTGTTTTGTTATCAGTATCGTAGTCCATATCATTTTCCCCTAATTTCCCGCCAGTAGGCTTGAATAATGCATCATCTTGCAGCTGAGGGAGAACCTTCAACAAAATATACCCACTCATTATGGTTGTTTATACTCTACTGGTTGCCGTCAATTTCTTTGAGCATCTGATGGATTTTTTCGGAAGCCTGAAAAGATTCAAGTGCTGGACTGATCAAGAAGAAAATATGGATGGCTTGGATCCATCTGGAATGTTTATTCTGCAGAAAGGTAGGGACTGCATAATCTATTTTTGAGAAATTTTACAGCACTTGGAAATTATAATAGTAATTCGTTAGCCCAGACTCAAGCACCGTAACAAATCTCTTTATCTTTTCTTGTTACCCCACACACTCTCTTTTCTTTTGCTTCTCTGTTATGTTCTTATGGGGATTTCAATTTGTCAATGAATCCTCGTTTCCCTCTTACTTATCTTTAGAGAAGTCTGATTTGCTCCGGTGCTGCTTTGTTCTACTGCACAACCCTCTCATTTATCATATAAGATGCGTTTGAGGCTTTTGAGCTAAACTCCTTGGCCTTTCATTAATTCATGGAACTGATTCAAAGGCCCATTGATATTTCCAGAGTTCATTTGGCGCTGTTTACTGAGAAAGCAACTTATGAGAATACTTTCTGTTATCCTTGGCTGCATCTCTGCTTCCATATTGCTAGCTGAGGCTACTTTGCTGCCAAGTGATGTTGATCTGTCACTTTTCTCCAATCTTATAAATTCTGTAGGAAGGCGAGAAGTTCTAGTCCAGGTATGAAGTTTGTCGATCAATTGATGTAAATTTGCCTTGCCAACACAGACAGGACCCCCTTTTCACACACACACACACACACACACACACACACACACACACATGCCTTTCTAAAACATAACGTTTTTTTGCAAGAGATTATGTTTAGTACTTTGCTTCTCGTGTAAAAAATATATTTGACTGTTCCTTTTACTCAGTGTAATTTCTCATGAAAGGAAAAGAATCCCAAAGCAGCATTTTTAACCTATTCTTTTGCTAATTAAAGTTCTCTCTTAACAGGTTGCTGCATTTGTTCCCTTGATGTACATGTGCATTTGCACGTACTATTCTCTGTTTAGGATAGGGATGATGCTCTTATATTCCTTGACCCCAGGACAAACTAGTTCAGTCAGCTTGCTTATGATCTGTTCGTAAGTTTTCCAGTTCCCACCTTTTGGTACTTTGAATGGCATGAATTGTTTAAAATTCTTTTCTGCATCCTAATATTGTTTTTACATCAAATTTTCGCTGCAGAATGGTTGCAAGATATGCACCTCCCATTTCTTACAACTTCCTGAATCTCATTCACCTTGGTGGTAATGCTAAAACTACTTTTGAAAAGGTAATAAATTTTATATGTTGCTTTTCTGTATTGTTTTTGCTATATTCCTGGCAATAAAATAAAATAAATATGTAGTATATTTGAGTAGCCATTCTTCATCTCAAACCCTTTTTTATTTTCTGATTTTTTTTTTGGAATAACTTTTTATCACACTAGGAGATAGGAGTATGAAGGCACTATATGATTACCAGCTTAGGGTTTGCATGCCAAATACAGGGTTCCAGTTTAGGATTTATGACTCTTTAGGTAATCATCGATCCAAAAACATTCAAATTCATGTGATCTAAGTTAATTTTGTGAAACCTATAAAGAAATATTTAAATCACAGGCCCCACTCAAAGGGAAGGTCTTTGGACGATACACATTTTTTTACTGCAGATGCAGAGTGCATAACCTCTCTGGGTCCTTGTATGGGTGTGCTATAATTATTTGAATGCTGTCAGTTAGCTGCTTGACTGACCAATGATCATCTCCTGTACCTATATGCAGAGAATGGGAAACATTGATGATATTGTTCCTTTCTTCGGGAGAACCTTCAACAAAATATACCCACTCATTATGGTTGTTTATACTCTACTGGTTGCCGTCAATTTCTTTGAGCATCTGATGGATTTTTTCGGAAGCCTGAAAAGATTCAAGTGCTGGACTGATCAAGAAGAAAATATGGATGGCTTGGATCCATCTGGAATGTTTATTCTGCAGAAAGGTAGGGACTGCATAATCTATTTTTGAGAAATTTTACAGCACTTGGAAATTATAATAGTAATTCGTTAGCCCAGACTCAAGCACCGTAACAAATCTCTTTATCTTTTCTTGTTACCCCACACACTCTCTTTTCTTTTGCTTCTCTGTTATGTTCTTATGGGGATTTCAATTTGTCAATGAATCCTCGTTTCCCTCTTACTTATCTTTAGAGAAGTCTGATTTGCTCCGGTGCTGCTTTGTTCCATCAGATATCGCCTGATGAATTTTGCTTTCTTCTGCAGAGAGAGATTCGATGGAACAGGAACTCAAAGTCAGTGAGCATGCAACTCCACTAGCAAGAAGTTTCAGTTGTGTAGGCAAAGACGTCGAATCGGGAAATGTACCATTGGTGAGAATTTTTTTTTGTTGCATTGCATCATCAGTCCTTTTTCATGGTGATATTTTGTTTCGTCCGGGAAGGAGTCTGCAGTCTTGTTTTGCTGGAATCCGAGCTGAAATTTTGGTCCATTTAGAGGTCTCACTCTCAGCTCATCCTCAACTTATGTTGCACAGGGCGAAGAAACAGCGAAAATGAAAACCCAAAGAACCACCCAGCCGAAACACAAATATTCTTCAGTTAGAGAACAGTGCAGCAGTCCGAAAGCAGTGGAGCAGGTGCAGAATGAAATCCCATCGGCCTCCATTAAGCTTGAAGCCGGAAACTCTGAAGAGACGCCTTCAGAGAGTACATCACCAGATTCACCAGCTGGGACGACCACAAGATGGGCCTCATTCAGGACAAGTTTTCAGAACTTCAGAGCAAGCATGGGCTCCAAGAAGTCACGGAATGCGTCCGCTACGGAATCACTCGATGAGATCTTCCGGAAATTGAAACGGAACTCGAGCAACGCGGATGCTGATCAACTCGATGACGATGGGTTACCTTGACGGACGAACGCAGTGACTCAGCTGTTGTCCTGTTGAGAGATGGATCAGCAAAGATCGCTTGACGTGCCTCAAGGTAGGAAACGAGAAAGCTCAGATTGCGAGTGATTAGAGAATACTGACATACGGAGTACTACTGTAGCAGTAGATTATACAGGATAGGAGTGGACACAGGATGACAGGACTTGACCGAGGTACAGAAGCCATAGATTTTTGTAGGCATGTGCGGGCGAGCACGGGACGCAGGTCACTGGTTCATTTGGAGAAGTGTAAACATGGACATGAACTGGTGTCTGCCTGTCTCGTAACATGATCTGTCCTGCGCGTAGGGCTAGAGGTTCCAGAAAGAGGAGCAAACGCTGAAATGTGCTGTGTGTGCAAGTCCTATGTGCTGCCAGATGTGTTTCTAGTCATTGCATAATCCTGTTGCATCTGGCAGCCATTTTATATGATTGCTTACGCAGAACAGATAACTCAAGCAACATCCATAACGGAGGATGCATAATCAATTGCTTAAAAAAAAGAGAAGAATGCATGCATGATTGAACATTTGCCAAAGCAGTTTCTTAGTTGTACACTACTTCGTGCAAGAATATTAGTTGCACCTGCCATGCAAGAAAAGAAAAGCACCAAGTGTCTTTTCTCAAAAAGAAAAGGTGCCTTTGCATGCTGATTGCCGAGAGAGGGCCCTGCTTTAAGCAGCAGCTGTGCCTGCCTACCACTGGAAAATGCCTCGCTACTTGCCAAAAACAGGTAAACAAACAACTCGGTTGAACTCAAAGTCAGTGAGCATGCAACTCCACTAGCAAGAAGTTTCAGTTGTGTAGGCAAAGACGTCGAATCGGGAAATGTACCATTGGTGAGAATTTTTTTTTGTTGCATTGCATCATCAGTCCTTTTTCATGGTGATATTTTGTTTCGTCCGGGAAGGAGTCTGCAGTCTTGTTTTGCTGGAATCCGAGCTGAAATTTTGGTCCATTTAGAGGTCTCACTCTCAGCTCATCCTCAACTTATGTTGCACAGGGCGAAGAAACAGCGAAAATGAAAACCCAAAGAACCACCCAGCCGAAACACAAATATTCTTCAGTTAGAGAACAGTGCAGCAGTCCGAAACCAGTGGAGCAGGTGCAGAATGAAATCCCATCGGCCTCCATTAAGCTTGAAGCCGGAAACTCTGAAGAGACGCCTTCAGAGAGTACATCACCAGATTCACCAGCTGGGACGACCACAAGATGGGCCTCATTCAGGACAAGTTTTCAGAACTTCAGAGCAAGCATGGGCTCCAAGAAGTCACGGAATGCGTCCGCTACGGAATCACTCGATGAGATCTTCCGGAAATTGAAACGGAACTCGAGCAACGCGGATGCTGATCAACTCGATGACGAAGGGTTACCTTGACGGACGGACGCAGTTACGCATCTGTTGAGATATCAGCAAAGATCGCCTGACATGTCTCAAGGTGGGAAGCGAGAAAGCTCAGGTTGCGAGTGATTAGAGGATACTGACATGCTACTGTAGTAGTAGATTAGATACAGGAGAGGAGTGGACACAGATGACAGGACTTGACCGAGGTACAGAAGCCATAGGGGCCCTTCGGTAGAGATCCTCGCTGGAGCTGTAACAAATAGTTGTGACGGTGAATCACTTCTAGGGTTACGGTGAATCACTTCTAGGGTTGGTTGTGAGAGATGTGGCTGTTTTGCACGTAGCACAAGTTGGTGGAGAGCTCCTCCACCTTCAACTTCACCCTCATGTAAAGATTTTTTAGGCATGTGCGGGCGAGCGCGGGACCCAGGTCACTAGTTCATTTGGAGAAGTGTAAACATGAACATGAACTGGTGTCTGCCTGTCTCGCAACATGATCTGTCCTGCGCGTAGGAGGCTAGAGGTTCCAGAAAGAGAACCGAACGCTAAAATGTGCTGTGTGTGCGCCAGATGTGTTTCTGGTCATTGCATAATCTTGTTGCATCTGGCAGGCATGCTATATGATTGCTTACACAGAATAGATAACTCCAAACAACATCCATAACGGACGATGCATAATCAATTGCTTAAAAAAAGAGAAGTATGCATGCATAATTGAACATTTGCCAAAGCAGTGTCTTAGTTGTACACTACTTCGTGCGAGAATATTAGTTGCACCTGCCATGCAAGAAAAGAAAAGCACCAAGTGTCTTTTCTCAAAAAGAAAAGGTGCCTTTGCATGCTGATTGCCGAGAGAGGGCCCTGCTTTAAGCAGCAGCTGTGCCTGCCTACCACTGGAAAATGCCTCGCTACTTGCCAAAAACAGGTAAACAAACAACTCGGTTGTACTTGTACGGCTAGTAGTGAATGGAAACGGACCAGTGAACGCGATAGGCTTGATCTGAGATCATGGCAGCAGAAGAACATGAAAGGAGCCGAGTGCAAGCTTTCTTTGGGTGATGTTTACAAAATGGGCGAGCCATTAGGCTGCCTTTGGGCACTCGGCCAGCGGATCACAGGACAGAAAGAAACGAAACCGAAGCCAATCGACAGCGTAGACACAGGAACAGCACACAACCGAATGAACACCTCGACGCGCTTGTCCACCGGCACCTGCATCAGATCAGATCACCGGCGCTCACGGCTCGCCGGCGTGGCGCGGCGGTGGCGGCGGCGCTCTGCGTCTCCGCGGCCACCGAGCACCCGTCTTTCCTGTGCCGGCCACCGGGGTGGAGCTGCTGCTGCAGCCGCGTCCAGAAGTTGCCGCCCCTCTTGTTGGCCTTCCTCTCCTCCTCCCGCTCCTGCTCCGCGCGGCGGCCGGCGGCCAGCGCCGCCGCCTCCCTCCCCTCCTGCCGCAGCAGCAGGCCCAGGCTCCCGCGGCGCGCGGGCAACGGGCACACCCCCGCCTCATGCCGGTGCTTCGGGTGCCTCCTGCACCGCGCGGGGTCCGCCTCCCTCGGCCTTCCGCCGCCCGCCGCCATGGCCGCCGCCGATCGAACACGTACGATACGACTACGCGTGTGCACGAGCACGAGCGCGACACGGCAACGGCGGTGGAGCCGGAGAGGAGCAAGCAGAAGAGGTGGGTGGGGGCTGGGCGGGCGCGCGTGCGGGGGCGTGCTCGTGGTGGTGCGGGGTGGCTGGCCGTGCGGGTGCGTGGTCCTATATATGGCGCGGGGCCTGGAGAAGTTTCGCGGACGCGGACGCGGGCGCGGGCGGAGCCAGTGGTGAGTTGGGTGTACGGGGAGCGTGGCAGTTGTGGGGGGCTTTGGGGTGGTGGTGGAGTGCGTGCGTCGATGGCGTGGTTGGAGCCTCCCTGGGGGTTCGGTGCTGGTTCGGTTGGACGGACGGGTCCGGCCGGCCAGCCGGCATGGTGCACACAACCGCACACGTCGTTAGAACCTGACTGGCAGAGATTACCGTGCTTTATTTTTGCTTTGATCGGTTTAGTCTAGTGCTAGATAAGCAGATTCGCAATAAAGTTGAGTTGACTTGATTCTCTTTCTCTAGATTCATAATATTAGAAGATAAAATCCATCACAGATCGTGCGCAGATTTTCAACATAATAAGTTCTTACGCAGAGAGAAAAAAAAAGAGTTAAATGCATCGTAAATACATAAATTTGACGAGTGGATGTGGTTAGATATATCATCTTTCTAATCGCTCATTTAGAGTAACAATTTGGCATATGGGTGCAAATAGGTCAACGATATGACATATGAGAAAAAAAACGCCATGAAGACAACATATGTATATATTTCATGTTATTTTATTGTTTATTGGGACTCATTTTGACATATACTAGTTCTGACAAACATCAAGTTTTTATGATGCTAATACATGATGAATAATATATTAGAACAACAAAACAATTTAAGGATTTATATTATCACTTAAACTTTGTTAGAGGCAGGGACGGCAAACCGAGTTACCAATCAAAAATTCAATTTTTTGCGCTTATAGGATACGTACAGTCGATGCCAAATATATATCTTGTTTGCTATATTATTTTATTTCACCTCACAAAATATATTTTCGTAAAATATAGGATTTTTAGAATTTTTACAATATTCTTTTATAAAAGATGCTACAAACAAAATCTAAAAAAAATACTACTAAACTAACCTAAATTGCATAATGACTGAGGACTTTTAAAAAATTGGGTAACACATTGCTGTGATGCTGCCTACATGGCAGTTTTTTAGCCACATGTCGTCGTGGAGATCTATTTACACCCATATATCAAATTGTTGCTCGTAAGTCGTAGATGAGCAATTAGAGATATGTGTACCTAAATATATCCACTCGCAAAGTTAGTGTACTACTGATACATTTAACTAAAAAACAAGATGAAGAATTAAATGAACCACGTGCTTTTTAGCAAGTACACCAGTGCTTTGTGCCTTTTGTTACGAGTAGTGCAGACAGTTCAAAATTTTATACGCAACATGTTTCTTTGAGTAAAGTAACAAAGTTAGACCTTGTTTAAATGTTAGATTTGGGAGGTTAAATTTGGGAGTAAGATGTCACTTCGTAATCATTGCGCTACCGTAGCATTTCGTTTGTATTTATGAAAAATTATCCAAAAATTGATTAATTAGGCTCAAAATATTCGTCTCGCAGAGTACAACAAAGCTGTGCAATTAGTTTTTGATTTCATCTACATTTAGTACTACATGCATGTTATGACATTTTGATGTGATGGAAAATCTTCTTTTTACATAGTGTATTTGAGAGTGGCTTTTTGAAAGTAAACAAGGCCTTAGCTATACAAATTTGTGTCGAAGTCTCAAAGAGAGAAATCAAATTCGGATGATATCTCGACATATACTTACATCACATCCATGTCTCAGTTCTCTATATAAGAATAATTATGCTTGTGCTAACCCAATTACTGCTACTCTATTCCACTCGCAACAAGTGTAAAATCACCGTCGCTTCACCGTACCATCTCTCGTCTCATGAACAAAAACACTCTGGTATTCCTTACCGAAGAACCAATTTCAGAACTCCAAGGGACACGGAGGGTGCCCAAATTAATCGGTAAATTTGGAATTTTGGAAATCCGTAGGCAATAGAAACCATAGTTTTTTTTAGTCGAACCATGGAAACCATAGTTGACCTCAATCTCACGATGTTTCAACCAACGTGCGCGCCGTGGCATTGGGCACGCACAAACCGATGCAGCACCGCGCATTCCCGAGGCTTGGGTGACCGTGCCGCACCACCTGTAAAATCAAAAACATGCGCGCACGCACGCACGGGCGCACGGCACGGGCACGGCCAGCGGGCAGTCGGCCTCGGAGACTTCCGACGCCCGCCCGCAGCCCGCAGCGCGGCAGGCCGGCAGCCGTGCATCGCCGTGCACGCGGGCTTGGCACACGTCTGCCGGCAAGCCGCCTTGCTTTGCCCGGCCTGATTGGAGCCGGCAGCCTGGCCTGGGAGGCTTTCGTGTCCGCCGCTTGCCCGGTCCGCGGGGCTCGGGCTACGCTGGAGCCTCCCTCGGTGCTTTTGCGCGCGCCGCCGCGCTGGCAAATGGCATGGTCGCGTGGATGCGCGCGCGTGTTTGTGTTTGGAAGCGTTCGCCTTCGTTCACTGTTCGTCTCATTGGGCATTGGCCTCGATGGCCTGGGTGTCTGGTGGGCGCCGCCGGGCTCTGGCTGCACTCTAGGGACTAGCAAGCGCAAGCGATAAACCGACCCAGAGGTTGACACTTGGACAGCTGACTGTGTTTAGTTCCAAAAAGTGTAAGAGAAAGTTTGGGAAAAATGTCACATTGGACACTGTAGCGTAATGTAGCACCTTTCGTTTGTTTGTGGTAAACATTGTCCTATCATGACCTAACTAGGCTCAAAAGATTCGTCTCATCGTGTACATCAAAACCATGCAATTAGTTTATTTATTTACCCACGTTTAGTGTTCCATGCATGAGGAGAGAAATTTGATGTGATAGGTGGATAGTGATGTTTAGATAGAGAATTTTGAGAATTTTAGTGATGCGATGGAGAATTAAACACAGCCTTAAAAGAAGACAGGGAAGCTAGGAACTGGCGGGGTGGGCTGGTCGTGCTCGTGCAGCACAGCGGCAGCGCTGTGCCTCGCAAAGGGCGTACATGCACGCAGGCAAGCGGTGGCTCGCGTCCAAGATGGTTGGCTGTTTGTCTGTGCTCGTTTGTTTCTAGCGTCTGATGTTCGGCATTTATGTGCAGTAGTAGTATGCTTGCAGGTCAGTTGGGGTACGGTAGAGTCTTGGAGGCGTCGAGGGCGACCTTCAACCACGGCTGATGACCAAGCTTCCTCCACTGATGATAGGGCGGGCCTGCGGTTATGAATGTAATTGCATAGCTCTTGTGTTGCTCAATGCTCTGTTCTGAGGTTTGAATGAAATGTTCAGGTCGGTGTTACTGCCTGCCGTAGTTACTCGTAACAAAAATAAATAAATATACAATCCCCGCCCGCCAGTTAACCTGGCTAACAAAGTGTCAGGTCGACGTAACAATGTCGTCTCTTGATCGGTTGAAAGACATTTTTCCAAATTTTTTTAGAAAAGATCCAACTACTATCCAAGTGCCTCTTAGGGTGCGTTTGGTTGAAGCGTGAGGTGGGATAGAACGGTTCTATTTTAGATTGGAAGGATGGAACGGCTCTATCTTTATGTTTGGTTGGGAGAACGGAATGATTCTGGTTTTGTGTTTGGTTGGAGGAATGAGCATCAAAGGGGCCACATTTTGTAGGGCCCTCCTCTTCTTCCGCTCTCCTCCGATTCCCAGCGCCCTTAGCCTGCCGATTCGCCACCCTCCGCCTCGCCGCCCACCTCTCCCCGCTGCCCGCGCTGGCCGGCCGGCCGCTTGCCCGGACCCCAACAGTTCACTCGAGGAAAGGCCCAATCGCCTCAAAAGACTAGAGGTGGGATTATTCAGAGGCTCACACGGTCGCCGCCCGACTACAACTGGGCCTGGCCCATTTTGTTGCGTCTTTGCCAACGGGTAATAGTGGAGGAAGATGTCCTCGTCATTCTCCCCTTCTTAATAAGGGCCTAGCTTTGATACCAAATGATGCATCCGGCCCAGGCGTGGGGTCGGCCGAGGCCCAACAAATTAAGGTTGTCCGGACCCCAACAGTTCTTAGGCACACCCACTCGAAAAAAGGCCCAATCGCCCCAAAAAAACTAGTCTGATAGGGGAAGGGTGGCTCTCCCTTTTAAGGTGGCTTCCTCCTCCCTAGCTAAGCAAGGTGGGATTATTCAGAGGCTCACACGGTTACGGTCGCCGCCCGACTACAACTGAGCCTGACCCATTTTGTTACGTCTTTACCAACGAGTAATAGTGGAGGAAAATGTCTATCATTAACCAAATAATCCTAAAAAAGCCCAGGTGGTGAGCGGTCCGTGGATGTGGCTACAAGCTGTAGCATCGAAAAACGAAACTCAGAACACAAATTTACTCGACTTCAGTTTTATTTTATTTTCAAAAGACCTAACCCTGAGAGCTCATTCAAGGATTGGCCCAAACCGGCCTAACCCACCTCGCCTGACGCAGCTGCAGCAGCGCAACGCATGCCGGCCGTAGCCCGTGGGCCGTCAGGTCCTCCAGTCCTCCACACCACCCGATCGAGCGCGACGGCTGCTGCTTTTGCACCGGGCGGCCAGCCTTGCTCCGGTATTCCTATATGACTTCCGAAAACATTTTAGGGCTAGTAGCTTTCAATATTTGAGATTCATACGGGTAATATGAGCTATAGGATTTTCTTCTTCTTCCACCTCCATTTATGAGAGAGGGGCGGCGGCGCC
>OAMR01000340.1:1150420-1179580 GCA_900205405.1 Echinochloa crus-galli
GAACAAGAGGTGGGCGGGGACCGGCGGCGCGGGGGCGGCGAGCCCACCGGGGCTGGGGACGAAGGGGCGGGGACGGGGCTGTGCGGCAAGGAGGAAGGAGGAGGAGGCGGCGGCGGCGGGCCACCAGGTTAGGAAGGATGGGGAAGAAGGACGGCGGCAGATGTTGTGCGTGCGGCGCGGCGGCGACCGGGGAGGCGGCGGAGGAGGGGGGAAGAGGCTCTAATGGGCCTGATGGGCGCCCCCAGCCTTGCTCGGCCTGATTGTAGTGGGCTGAAGGCACCGTGGGCGACTATCATCATCACGAAACGAATCGCTGTCATTCTAAAAAAAAAACTAAACGAATCGCTGTAGATATACGTATTTGCTAAAACAACATCACAGTTAATACGGGCATACGGCGGAGGCCCCGCCCCCTTCCCACCCTTTCCCGCCCAATTCCCCAACTGCACCCGAAATGCCGCCGGCGCCGCCCCCGCCAGCGACGAAGATGGGGAAGGACGACGACTTCGATGCTAAAGTGCTTAAGCTCGCGGGCTTCCTCCGCAAGTTCTACTACGACGACCTCCGCGACATCCTCCTCGACGCCGATCCCTCCAAGGTCCATTCCCCCCTCGTCATCGAGTGAGTTCTCCTACCACCCGCCTCCCTCTTCCTCCTCCTGCTCCAAACCCTAACCCCAACTCACCTGGCAGATTCGCGGAATTCATGGACTTCGACCCCGGGTTCGCCAACTATCTCTACTCCAATCCCCGCGTTTCCCTCGACATGCTCGACACCGCTGCTAAACGCGCCCAGGTGAGCGAACCAGCCGAGCCGACCATACGACCACCCTCATGCTCAGTTCCCCATCGCTTTGCTTTAGACCCTGTTTTATCTCGTAGAGCGATATGATCGAGCAATCGGTTGATTTGAAGCAAGCACAACCGAAGAAGTTCGTGCACGTGCGCATCGACGTCTCTGGGTCACCGCTTGAGTTCCCTGGTGCGTATTGATGCCATTCATGTGTTTGTTGGAATGCTGGTGTGGTGGTTTGGTCGTGTGATTTGGGGGATCTGATTAGAGACTTGATTTTGGTGGCGGTGGTATTTTGCAGAGACATCCCCAAGTATTGGGAAGGTGAGGGTTATACACATGATGAAATTGATCACTCTGAAGGGAACTGTTATCAGGTCAGGTGGTGTCAAGATGATTGAGTACGAGAGGGAGTACATGTGCAGTAAGTGCAAGTCGAGGTGTGTAATGCCTGCTTCCAGATTTTATAGCACATACTTGTATCAGCTGAAGACCGAAGTTCCCTTTTGGTCTGTAAATAGCAGTGGAGTCTTGAAACAAACTGTGAAAATGTGTATTAGCTAGTGAAATTCTGCTATTTCAGATGCAGATCTACTGATTATGGTTAGGCAGGCTCCTCTTCTGAAAAAAAGAGAAATATTTTCCGAAACCGAAGTAGAGGGTCATATATCTAGTTGAGCTGGGTAGATTCTTCTGTAACACTGTTGGCTACACTGGTCTATTTGAGTTATTAAATTCTGTAATTCAAAAGCTCGTGAGCAAGTTCAGTCTCCATGCATTCATATCTTAAGCGTCTCGGGCAATTACTAAGAGGTTAGCAGCCGTGCAGTAAGACTGTTTAGAGGCTTGGCATCTTCAAAGCAATATGTAAGGTTAACGCTTCACCCACTATTTTAGCGTACTTTTTTCAAGAAATGGATGAGAGTATAGTTCAAAATTGTCTGTTTGTTGCCTTGAAAGTTAATTTGAACATCCACACGATAATTTTATGGCTCGACATATAGCGAAAAATATCATGACCTCATCATTCTTTTCTTAGAAGTCTTGTCGAACATTATGATCATTATACTTTTACATGCTGGACACACGGTACCTAGCTTTCTGTTTCTTAAACAGCTTCCTGTGTTGTCCTGAGCTGGAGGCTGGGAATCGCATAAATCTTCCTGCATCTTGCCCATCTACGGTATTACTTCCTTAATTGTTACTATCTTTTCTCTGGTTTTACATATATTTTGTCAAAATGTTGTGCACTTGCACAATTACATTGTTAGTGTGATCAGTTTTCTATTTTTCTTGCCTATTATGGTCTGTAATTGGTGGAACCTTTGCTTGAACTGCTGCTGGAGTTTCTACTGATATTTCTCTTGCCATCCAGAATTCAAGAGGTTGTGTAAGTTCTTCGTTCCAAGTGATAGAAGGTACCATAGTCTGCCATGATTATCAGGAAATAAAAATCCAAGAAAACGTACAGCTTCTGGGTGTTGGGTCTATACCCCGTTCAATGCCTGTAATTTTGATGGACGACCTTGTTGACATCATTAAAGCTGGAGGTGCGCAGCTTCTTTGTGCTTATCCATATGATTATGTTGAACTATTAATGGAATGGTTTGGTCCTTCATGTATTTTTTTTTTCTCAAAAACGCAAGAGAGTTGCGCCTCATTATATTAAGAAGAAAAAGGGATAGTAACCTGTTACAACACACACCATACACCCCCAAAATATTTTAAAAAACAACCACACCTTTTATACATGAGATAACAACCCAACCACTCTGAACACTAGCCTTAATCTCCTTCATGTCTTCAGTTACCATCCTGGATTCCGTTTTTAGCTTTTCAAAATAACAGTTGTATTCAGGAACTTGAAAAATTCAAAAACTTTGATCTTTCTGGATCAGGTAAGGTTGACCAGATAGCTTAGGTTCCCAAGCTGAAAAATTCAACATGTTGTACTCTTTTACATGAGTTTCTATGGTTATTTGCGGTTAGTTTAGCTTGCTGTTCTGGTATGTTTAGCCATGTTTGTTTGTTCTTTCTTCAGATGATGTCATTGTTACGGGTATATTATCTGCCAAATGGTCTCCTGATGCTAAGGATGTGCGGTCCAACCTTGATCCTATGTTGATTGCCAATTATGTGAGGTAATTTGGTAACATATATTTTTGTTTGTCATAAAAAATCCTTTATACCTTTTTGATTTTTTGCTATTTGCGACTGTTTGATTACTGCATAGTTATCCATTTTTTTCACCTTTCACCCATGCAATTAGCCAATTACGCTGGCTTATTCTTGAAGCATTTTTCATTGCATATTATGTTTTTTAAGAGTCAGGACAGGGCCGTCCAGATCAATGCCAGTAACACGAATAATAAGCTTATCATATTATCGCTTGTTAAGAAATAGTTCGTGTTTTCTTGCACTAGCAGGCAGCAGTATATTGCCTCTACAGTGGAATACTGAAAACTTTTCAGTGTCATAGATATGAAGATTAACTAGATAAGTATGAAGACTCATACGAAGTAATCCTTCATCTACAGTCTGTGATGTGACTTAGTGACTAATTTCACTTCCACCAATTGAATTGTAGTTTTTTCTTTTATCATCTACAATGATCAATGGTTATCGCAATAGATAATCATAACTTATACCCTTAGAAGTTTGCAGCTATTTTTATTTGTCTGCTGCTTTCTGGAATTTTCAAGTTCGAACAATGTCAATTACTCTTGGTTTCTGTGCCTGTGTTTATGAATGACTGTGCTGCACTCTACAGGATAACAAATGATCTGAAGTCTGATATAGACATCCCTCATGAAACTATTGAGGGCTTTGAGCATTTCTGGAAAGAACACGAAGATACTCCCCTGAAAGGTGCTTACATTCTTGTGCTTAATCTGCTTATGGTGGTGTTTTCTAGGCTGGCCTAATCCAATGTGCTATAATTTATTCATATACAATGCAATATTGCATATTGTTTTCCAACTTGTTCATTGTGAATAGAGAACCTTGTAGTAAAATCTCCCTCCTGATGTAAACCCTGATCTTGTTTCTGTATTCAATTGTGAAGCTATTATTTTTTAGAAAAAGATTACCCTGCTTTATTTTGCCAAAAAAATCAACGGTGAAGTTATTATTATTATTATTATTATTATTATCCTTAGGTCGGCCTATAAACTATCATGCTTAGGAGGGTGAGACGATGACAGCTGAAGGGGAATGACTTTAGGAAAGAGATAGGTAGATGGAGGCTGTTAGAACTTTGGATGTGAAAAGTACTAAACCATTCTTTGCTTAATGGGGCAGTTAGATTGTTGTGAAAGACTCAGCCTTTCTTTGCTTTAACCTTTGGGGTGGAAAGACTAAGCCTTTCTTTGCTTTAACCGTTGGGGTGTGAAAAGATAGGCTTTGCTCAGCGATAACAGCCAGTTACCCGGTTCAAAAAAAAAAAACAGCCAGTTACCCTTATATATATATTTTATAGATGGGTTTTCCTCCTGAAAGAATATCTTTAAACTGATCTGTGTATTTTCATAACTTAACTTGAACATCTCTCTGTGGGTTGCTACAGTGCTAGACAGGTGCCTGATAGTTGTGAACCACCCTGGTACATCTTCAATACTCCAAACCAAACATGGCATGGCCAAACGAAACCCTGGTGTTAAGAAGAGTGAAAATCTTAAAAACCACACACACACACACACACAAAAACCATCTTCCTCTAGTAGATTTGCGCCGCACACCAATTAGGAAGGCGCCGGACAGATGCAGTTCATGGCATCAAGGCATGCAGACCCTTAGCCCCTGTAGCACACCACATGCTAGCCTCATATATTGTGTATTCTTATTCTGTTTCTGTTGTGCTCAGGAAGGAATTTAATCTTAAGAGGCATCTGCCCTCAAATTTTCGGGCTATTCACGGTGAAGCTTGCAGGTATGCAACTCTAAGCTGTATTGTTGTCCTAACTAGTAAAGTAACCGTACAATTGTGTGGCTAACCATGATATATGCTCTCAGGAATTGTTTGCACAAAATTTAAAGAGTAACCAATAGTATAAATCAATCATTTAGACAACCTTTTCTTCACTTCATCTGGGAGCCCAATACTATTTTCACAGTACTTATTTCACTCTCATATAGTTATATATGATTTATTTGAGTAATTAGCAAGTTGAGCATGTCAAACTGTAATTAGACAACGCCAATTGCATTACACAATGGTTGTCCGATAGAACACTGAAAAGCCTACAGTTAAATCATAATTCATTTTTAAGTTCAAGTCTCTCAACAAGAAAAGAATTGTATTAAGCTGTGAAGTTTTAAAATTATGCAGAATTTTGATAAGAAAGACAAGACAAATGTTTCTGAAGCAGAGTGGACGCTCCCCCAATTGAGAAGGTAAGAAACCCTTTTGATGTCTTATTACTCCCATGAAATGGTAATTTTGTGTGTAGAGGCTTGTGCTCAGCAATAAAACTAATTTGTTTTGTAATGTTCCTTTATTTTAACATCCTTCACTTGTCAGATTTTTAAAGTGCTGTTTTGTCATATCGTAAATGATGACCAGCTAAAAATTCCACGTTCATTTAGCTGAATGTTTTACTATGAAATTTTCCAGTCTGCATTATTGATGCTTTATAGTGATACCTGAGTATTTCAAAATTCCAGGTATATCAACTATGTGAAGAAAGAGTTTAAACCAGTGCTGACAAAGGAGGCAGAAATAGTTATCTCGAGCTATTATCAGCTTCAGCGAAAATCAGGAACACATAATGCAGGTTAGCCAAACAAGTATTTTCCCCTAGATTGTAGAGTTTGCAGCCTCTCAAAAATAGGTTTCTGTTGCAGCAAGGACAACTAGACGATGACAGCTGAAGGGGAATGACTTTAGGAAAGAGATAGGTAGATGGAGGCTGTTAGAACTTTGGATGTGAAAAGTACTAAACCATTCTTTGCTTAATGGGGCAGTTAGATTGTTGTGAAAGACTCAGCCTTTCTTTGCTTTAACCTTTGGGGTGGAAAGACTAAGCCTTTCTTTGCTTTAACCGTTGGGGTGTGAAAAGATAGGCTTTGCTCAGCGATAACAGCCAGTTACCCGGTTCAAAAAAAAAAAACAGCCAGTTACCCTTATATATATATTTTATAGATGGGTTTTCCTCCTGAAAGAATATCTTTAAACTGATCTGTGTATTTTCATAACTTAACTTGAACATCTCTCTGTGGGTTGCTACAGTGCTAGACAGGTGCCTGATAGTTGTGAACCACCCTGGTACATCTTCAATACTCCAAACCAAACATGGCATGGCCAAACGAAACCCTGGTGTTAAGAAGAGTGAAAATCTTAAAAACCACACACACACACACACACAAAAACCATCTTCCTCTAGTAGATTTGCGCCGCACACCAATTAGGAAGGCGCCGGACAGATGCAGTTCATGGCATCAAGGCATGCAGACCCTTAGCCCCTGTAGCACACCACATGCTAGCCTCATATATTGTGTATTCTTATTCTGTTTCTGTTGTGCTCAGGAAGGAATTTAATCTTAAGAGGCATCTGCCCTCAAATTTTCGGGCTATTCACGGTGAAGCTTGCAGGTATGCAACTCCAAGCTGTATTGTTGTCCTAATTAGTAACCATACAGTTGTGTGGCTAACCATGATATACGCTCTCAGGAATTGTTTGCACAAAATTTAAAGAGTAACCAATAGTATAAATCAATCATTTAGACAACCTTTTCTTCACTTCATCTGGGAGCCCAATACTATTTTCACAGTACTTATTTCACTCTCATATAGTTATATATGATTTATTTGAGTAATTAGCAAGTTGAGCATGTCAAACTGTAATTAGACAACGCCAATTGCATTACACAATGGTTGTCCGATAGAACACTGAAAAGCCTACAGTTAAATCATAATTCATTTTTAAGTTCATACTGCCTGCATGCTTTATGTGTTCCATGCGTCAACCATCATTTAACTCCCAAGGCTTAAACCATTACAATGGATTGTAAGGTGTCGCTTGATTATCAATCAACTTGTATGTATAGACTCTTCATGGTCTATAGTAAAGTTGAGTCTAAAAATGAACAAGGGAGCACCAGATCATATTAATTGTTTGGTAGTGTCTAATAATGATTCCATGCTCCAAAACATTTCACTGATTTAGATTGTAAAACTTGCTACAAACTTATAGAGGGTTCCTCTTTTTGAATCTAATTTTTTTTCTCTAAAACTACTCACTAACTTATTTGTCCTTTTGAAGTTGTTATATTTTAAATAAAGTTATTATAACATTGTAACCTTTTATGATTTCAGTTGCTCTTACTTTAATTGGTGGAGTGCAACATGTTGATGCTTCTGGAACAAAGGTTCGCGGAGAACCCCATATGCTTCTTGTTGGTGATCCAGGTACAATATAAACAAGTAGGAATTTCTCCACGGGGTTCTGCGAAGGTGATCCTTTTTTGAGAGGCAAGGGCAGGAATTCTGCTGATAATGATTAAAGAAGATAGCAGTAGAGGTTCCATACAAAGGTGCTTAGAGAGTAGGGCTACATGGACATGTGCATGGGCGTTGGATTCCACTTGGACTTGGGTATCCTTCCTATTCAGCCTAAAAAAATTGGATCTGCAAGATATCACTTGGAATCTGACTTGGTTATAGACTGTTGAGAAACTGATTCGGCAAATTTTTTGGAACTCAAGTGTCCGGGACTCCGGGTAATATCGTTAATTAAAGAGGCAGCAAAAAACCAACAGGCAGTTTAAACAAACCAGCACTACCATGTGCATGTTTATGTGCGGGTTGATTGGACCGGGGAGGGTAGTTCTGAGGTTTTAGGGACTGAGCCTAGCTCAGTTCGCTGAGGTGTGGATGTACGCCCAGACCGCCTAAGTTCAAGTCCTTGTCTAGGTTAATTCGGGTGCCTATTTCTTTATTAAAAAAACTAGTTCCTCCTAGGTTGGTTTTTTAAGGTTTGTGAAGGTCGCTCAGGACCTCGTTAGAGCAGCTGGGGAGCTGTCGTCGGCTTTTGCACCAGCGAGACATGGGATAGTAGATTGCTTTATTGCTTAATTCAAACAGGTGTGCCGGTCGCCAATTGTATAGGCAAGGCTAACCATTTCTGTAAAATAAGAGAGCAGTTTATCTAGAAAAGGAAAGGCATTATTGCACCTGTGTTAGGCTGTGTTTTGTTCCATTGTATTTCAGGTACTGGTAAATCACAGTTTTTGAAGTTCGCTGCTAAATTGAGTAACCGCTCTGTGATCACAACTGGTCTTGGAAGCACCAGTGCTGGTTTAACTGTCACAGCTGTCAAGGATGCAGGTACTATGTCTGACATAGCTAGCATTATGCTTTATATTTGTTGTTGTTTTTGTTTGCTCTGAATCTAGTAATGAATTTATCGGCACAAGTTTTATCATGTAATGATAGGGGAGTGGATGCTTGAGGCTGGTGCGCTTGTTCTGGCTGATGGTGGTTTATGCTGCATAGATGAATTTGACAGGTTATCGATTCATTGGTCAAGTTTCCACTTAATTCCGTTATTCACCAGTGCAATTAGTGCTCTTTGTTCATCTGAAATTTCAACACAATTCAATCCCTAAACTAAATTAGAAGTCATCTGATAATACGAAACATTATGATAGGATTATGAAAATTATCTTTTTGCTAAGGACTCTGGTGCCCCCTAACAGTTCTAAATGGTGTCATCTTCGAAACAACTTATGAACCAGAGCCCTTTTCTTCTTAATACAAAGATACACAGCTCTCCTGCGTGTTCTCGAAGAAAAACCAGACCCCTTTTATTTATCTTGAAGTGATCTTAACCGAGAGAACAAGCTGTAGCTCATTTGGCAAGTAGTGTGGCTGTGCATGCTGCCTGCCAGCTCTCGATCCCCAAGATAGCTTCCTGACCTAGTTTTATTCTCCAACAATTTGATAGTTTGCAGATAATCTAGTTGGATAAAATATTTCAAGTAGCGCTATGTTGCTAGCCCTCTCTTCTTCTCTTCGAATGCCAATCCATGACACCACATACTCATATGTGACTGCCTGGACTGGTCTTGGTTAATAATCATGAAAAACATCATGTACTCATGGCATGAGGCATGAGCACATAATTTACTCTACTTCAATTAATGAACATGGAAACGCAGAATTAGCCTTCATCATTTGCATAGTAAAACAAATGATAAGGGTGTCGTTCCCATTCTTGAATATGCATCTATTTGCAGGGTGAGTAACATTGAAAGTGTGAGGTAAAGAAAATAATTGAGGACTTACAGAGCATACTAACAATCACCATGATGGCAACTAAACAATTGGAATAGGAAGGGGTTGATGTTGGGGACAACTGAGATTGTGGTGTCTTCCTATTCCATTGACACAACAGCTTGGGAACCCCAAAACAAAAGGAAACTAGTCAAATTACTGCATCTGTCTAGATATAACATGTGTTCTTGCCTTCTTTGGGAGTGCTAGGGCCTAGGGATCAATCCAAGGAAGATAACTACTAGCAATCCGCTTTTTCCACCTTTTGCATTCTGAGCCCTAGAATCTTCTCAGTAGATGTCTAGATGAGCACACCTAATATGCAATGCATACATATGCATGTATTAAACAAATACACCCTCTTTGATGGACTAAACTCTGCCAAGATTGGGGCTGTGTCTGATGAACACTCGTGTCACTGGACACAAAGAAGAGATCTCAGATAATCTGCCTGTACACTTAAGTTTTTACCTGATTTATTCTCCATGATAAGTGGATAGCTTGTCTTATTGTAGCGCCTTTTCTACTTTTTATAAGCCAATAAGCCATTATATGTCATGCAGTTCTTTTTGATAAAAATAAGTTCATAGATTATTTTATAATCTAATTGTTGTGTGAGGTCTATGGCACTTAAAATATGACATTCTCCTCAATAGCATGCGAGAGCATGACAGAACAACAATACATGAAGCCATGGAACAACAAACAATAAGCGTCGCAAAGGTATTGCTTCTTTGCAAAAGTGCCATTTATTGTGACATTCACATTTGCTAGTATGCACTTTGATTCAGCACCATTACCTCTTTGTATTCCAGGCTGGACTAGTGACAACACTCAGTACAAGGACTACTGTCTTTGGTGCCACAAATCCAAAAGGGCAATACGACCCTAATGAAAGTACTGCTTTTACACATCAAGCAATTATATAACTTGGTTACTTCAGTAAAATATTGTCAGAAGTCAGCACTGCGTTTCAGGCATATTTACTTTCGGATTCCACTATGATCACCCATGACACGATGGTATCATTGGGCCATTGGCAATGCTATTATTAGACCAGTAAACTTCTTTAGATTCGTTTGGAGGAGTCTCTTAACTTGTAAAAACCGTTTTTAATGTGCTTAAAAACATTAGTTTAACAAGGTATCGAAAAGCAAATGTATGCTTCTAAGCTTCCACCAGCCTTTACTAACCTTTTATCCATGCTCTACCTTTCAGGCCTATCTGTGAATACAACACTTTCAGGACCACTTTTGAGTAGATTTGATATAGTTCTTGTGCTCCTAGATACAAACAACTCTGAATGGGATAAAATAGTTTCATCTCATATATTAAATGAGGTACCGTTCAAGGTTATTGAGTTGGACTCTCTCTAATGTCTGCATCTTGAGTACTCTTACTATGTAGGCGTGAAAATAACCCGTGGATAGTCTCTCAACAAGAAAAGAATTGTATTAAGCTGTGAAGTTTTAAAATTATGCAGAATTTTGATAAGAAAGACAAGACAAATGTTTGGACGCTCTCCCGGTTGAGAAGGTAAGAAACACTTTTGATGTCTTATTACTTCCCATGAAATGGTAAGGCTGTGAGTGTAGAGGCTTGTGCTCAGCAATAAAACTAATTTGTTTTGTAATGTTCCTTTATTTTAACATCCTTCACTTGTCAGATTTTTAAAGTGCTGTTTTGTCATATCGTAAATGATGACCAGCTAAAAATTCCACGTTCATTTAGCTGAATGTTTTACTATGAAATTTTCCAGTCTGCATTATTGATGCTTTATAGTGATACCTGAGTATTTCAAAATTCCAGGTATATCAACTATGTGAAGAAAGAGTTTAAACCAGTGCTGACAAAGGAGGCAGAAATAGTTATCTCGAGCTATTATCAGCTTCAGCGAAAATCAGGAACACATAATGCAGGTTAGCCAAACAAGTATTTTCCCCTAGATTGTAGAGTTTGCAGCCTCTCAAAAATAGGTTTCTGTTGCAGCAAGGACAACTGTGCGCATGCTTGAAAGTTTGATAAGGCTAGCACAAGGTACGTTCTGTTATCTCCAGAGGATATTTTCCTACTTTGACGTTTGATGTTCCTTTTTCTTTCTTACAGTTTACTTTACCTGCTGTAGCACATGCAAGACTTATGTTCAGAAAAGAAGTCATACAACTTGATGCCATTGCAGCCATATTGTGCATTGAATCCTCCACGACAACATCTCCAATAGTGGACACTATTGGAGATGCTTTGCACTCAAATTTTACAGATAACCCTGATGAAATATGTATCCTAGAATGTGACTTTTTAGCCTGCTTACTCAAGAATATCAAGGATTTAAGTCATCTCACCAGTAAACTGAGTTCTCTTTGCCATCCTTTCGTTTTGTTGTGTGTTCTTGTCTAATTCTACAGCATGACCAGGGAAGAGATGATACACACTAGAGCTGATCCGTTCTCTCAGTAAATGCTAATTTACATTGCGAAACATGTTTGGTATTGCTAACTAGCTTCCTTGCCACTTTAGATACATCCAGCATTGTGCATATATGTTCTGTAAACAAGCAAGCAGCTTCCCTGTGTCTTTGTTTTTCTTGACATGTCGTAGATAAAAAACAGGAGGAGAAGATCCTTAAGAAGCTTGGACTAATTGAAGACTCCCCATAATTCTAGTACATATAATACCAGCTGCTGCAACTTGAAGATTTTTCACGTGGCTGTTTGACCTTATGATGGGCTACCCTGCAGTGAATCTGTGATGTGCTAAGGTGAACTCGTTATCTTGCCTCTGGAATCAGGTCACTCAACTTTATTGGATAGATGGATAATCAGCATCCTAAATGAACTAAAAGCAGTATCGGAGATGAAAATTCCATGAGTGACAGCGGAAATGAATGTGTCTACAATTTCCTGTCATGCAGTGGGTAGTCTCATCAAAACTTGTAGTAAACCTATAAGATTTCCTTAGAAAATTGCTTTTGAAATTTTAGAAGGGTATAAGAACTAAAGCATGACGTGACCAGCCTGATGAAACCATCCAGCATATTTTCATATATTGTGATTTTACTCGTCAGGTCCTCAGGATATAGTTCCCCAGTCAGACACCAATTGATTTTCTAGTTGGTTGTAGTCGCTCGCTGAAAATGGTCGACAAGCAGCTGATGGCCTGGATTCTCTCATAATTCTTGTTGCTTGGGAAATCTTAAAGCACTGGAATGGTGTGTTTTAAATGGGTTGCTTATTTTTTGAGGCCGGGTGCTTTTGTGCTAACATGGCCGGGTTGTGTTGGTCGGGTTTCAATTTTCAATTGCTACGTGGCGTGTCCAATGCAATCTTTTTCATGGTTTGAACTGGTTACGTACCATGTTTTTGCCTAATTGATGCTTCAGCTCTTTTACCGGCGTATATGTAGTTTGATTATTTATCTTATAATGAAATCCTCCAGTTGAAATTGCTAGAAATTAACTCGCTGTAATGAATTTCTTTCACCTTTGCCCTCTGTCAAACCTCGTGCAGGATCCGGTAGTTTCAGTGAAGTGGAGCGGATGGCAATGGAAATTCTGGTAGTGCATGCATGTGTTTTTTGGTTTGTCACAAGCTCATTTATCTCCTGTCTTTTATTCTCGGTTGATAGCGAAAAGACGATGGACCGACGAGAGAATTATAAAACAAAATAATGTTCCAACATATACACAAACTAGATAGAGCAAAGCACGAAAGAAATAGCATAAAAATTGCGTACATATATATAATATATCAAAATGTCCAACTAACTGCCACCAGCACAGCAAAAGCACTGATAACTTCCTGAACCAAAAGAAATCTCAGTCAAAGTCCTCAACCAATACATGAATCGGTGACGTGGCCTAAACAACAATAAAACAAGCACTGCCTCCACCCTGGACGGCGGGCCCTAGAACGCGCCGAGCTGCCCGGCCACGAGCCCGGCCAGGCCCAAGCCGGCCCACGCCGCGGCGCTGAGCCCGGTGGCGCCGGAGGTGGACTTCTTGCCCGGCGGCGAGAGCACCGTGACCGGGGTCTTGGGCGTGACGGCGCCGGAGCTCGAGGGTGACTTGGTGGTGGGGGTGGGGGGAGCGGCCGGGGGGGTGCCGCTGGCCCAGGTGGCGTAATCGCCGCTGGTCGTCCAGCCGGCGGTGTCGCCGACGGTGTACTTGGTCGCCGCCGCCGCCGAGGCGCAGCTCACGAGGAGCAGCGCGGCCAAGGCCAGCGACGCGCCACCGGAAGCCATTGCAGAATCTGTGGTCGATCAGGCAAAGAGGAACTAACAAGGTAGCTTAGAGAGATCAATATAATGCATCAGATCCGAAGTGAGATGCAGAGCCGATTGCAAGCCACACGGCCCTTTATACCGATGCCACTGTGTGTGAGGGGCAGAGTGATAGTACGTTGCAGCAGCTGGGAGTTGGTGAATTGGCTTTCGTTGGCGTTGGTTGGGAGTAGGAAACCTCTGACGACGGACGATCTTCGATGCGGCACGAAATGTGGCTTAGAAACGACTCTACCCGTGATCAATTTATCTGTCAGGTACATAGCTTTTGGAAAAATGAATCCTCCGTGGTCGTTCGAAAAGCTTCTCTGCCGCCTTTTTCAGCTGCGACATCTTTCTCATGGCGAACACGCGTCAGGCGTTGTTCTTGCAACGGCGGCGAAGAAAGATGAGGGCATTAATGTTTCCCAACTGCTGGTGGTTTGGCAATGTCACCAGACTGGCTGTCTCTGGAATTTTTTATTTATTTTAACCCCTTTAAATTTAATATTTTAAAAATAACTCGTCACAAACTAAACTTTCAAGAACTAGCCCTTTTAGTCGCGCCACAACTTTTGATGCGACTCTCCGTTGAGTCGCGCCACATGCAATGGCGCGACAGAGCCGTCATGTCGGTATAGCGGCCACGGTGTCCGCTGATATGTCAGCTGAGTCGCGCCGGAGCCTCTGGCGCCTGTCAGTATTGAGTCGCGCCAGAGGCTCTGGCGCGACTCAGCTGCACATCAATTACAGATTCGAACTTGGTGCTCCATTATAAATATTAAAAATTATATTTTTATAAAGTGGGACTAGTCCAAAATATTCACCAAAGATCCGACTTCCCAATTTGCATTATCTAGTCCAAAATTGATGTATAATTTTTTTTTAAAATTTTAGCTCAATTTTGGATAATCATCACTCTCTAGCGCGACTCAGCTCCACATCAATTACAGATTCAAACTTGGTGCTCCATTACAAATATTCAAAATTATATTTTTATGAAGTGGGACTAGTCCAAAATATTCACCAAAGTCCTACTTCCCAATTTGCATTATCTAGTCCAAAATTGATGTATAAATTTTTAAAAAATTTTAGCTCAATTTTGGATAATCATCACTCTCTGGCGCGACTCAGCTCCACGTCAATTACAGATTCAAACTTGGTGCTCCATTATAAATATTCAAAATTATATTTTTATGAAGTGGGACTAGTCCAAAGTATCCACGCCAAAGATCCTACTTTCCAATCTGCATTATCTAGTCCAAACTTGATATATAAAACATTTTAAAATGTTGGCTCAATTTTGAATAATCATCGCTGTTTTCAGGACTTCGAAATTTCAAAGAAAAGGCTAAGAACAAGTACTTGTTTAAAATTTGAAATTTGGCCCTTAAACATACCAAAACTTCAACTTGATGTCCTATATTGAAGAACATAACTTGTACTAAAACTTTTGTATAAGTTGGAGGTTCAATGGTTAGAACAAAAATCTAAAATACCAAGCTCATAAACATCATTAGTGATTATTATGTGAAATAGTAGGAAAATATTGGTGTGAGATTTAATTTGGCAAAGGATGAATGAGTTGATCTAAGGTCTTGTTACAATGAACTTAAATTTAATTAACATCGAGTAATGTATGTCATATAGAGTCTCACATATTAAGAAGCATCAATCATTATATAATCTATTATGATGAATCATAGTGCATTATGAATAGAGTAAATTGTACCCACCATTCAGCAACTTGTATGGTTGTATCATTTTGGTCCAATAAGTTGTAAAACGTGCAAATAAATATACAAACTTGTCTAGTGTGTGCATGTACGGTCATATGTATACCATGAAGCATATTTTACCATACAAATAGGCTACTGTAAATTGTAATCTGGGTCACAACTATTAATTCTGAGGTGGTGTATAGATCTCTCAATAACCTGCATGTATAGATCTCTCTATAAACAATGACAATTAATCAAATTTGAGTAATTGTTTAAAAGATTTCGCATATCATGTTTGAACCACATCATGGAAAATGGGAAATAGGATATTTATTGGTCAATTTAGATTAGGTCAATTTCACAAAATGTGAATTTACAAATTTAAAATTTGAAAAGAGTTGAAATTTGGACAAATATGAAAGTTGAAGTTTGTTAAGTGCCAGCGTGATAGACATGTTTAAGTTTGAGAACCAAATATTTGAATTTGAGTGGTTAAAGATCAAATATAAAATCAAATAGAACACTTGACAAACTTTCCTATTATTTCACATAATAAACACTAATGATGTTTAGGAGCTTGGTATTTTAGATTTTTTCTAACCATTGAACCTCCAACTTATACAAAAGTTTTAGTACAAGTTACGTGGTTCAATATAGAAGGACATCAAGTTGATGTTTTGATGTGTTTAAGGGTCAAATATCAAATTTAAAACAACAAGTTATAATGTTCTTAGCCTTTTCTTGGAAATTTCTGAGTTCTGAAAACAGTGATGATTATTCAAAATTGAGCCATAATTTTGAAATATTTTATACATCAATTTTGGACTAGATAATGCAAATTGGGAAGTAGGATCTTTGGTGAATATTTTAGACTAGTCCCACTTCATAAAAATATAATTTTGAATATTTATAATAGAGCACCAAATTCGAATATGTAATTGATGTGCAGCTGAGTCGCGCCAGAGCCTCTGGCACGACTCAACACTGAGTGGCGCCAGAGGCTCCGGCGCGACTTAGCTGACATATCAGCGGACACCGTGGCCGCTGTGCCGACATGGCGGCTCTGTCGCGCCATTGCATGTGGCGCGACTCAATGGGGAGTCGCGCCAAAAGTCGTGGCGCGACCAAAAGGGCTAGTTCTTGAAATTTTAGTTTGTGACGAGTTATTTTTAAAATATTAGATTTAAAGGGGTTAAAATAAATAAAAAATTCCTGTCTCTGTGCGTGTGCTGGTTGACTGGTTGGTCATGAAAGGCTTCCATTGGTGACTAGTCACAGTGATCTTACTCCGTTCCAAGGTCTTCTAAGGCCAGATGTTTCTTTGTAGAATTATTAGACAATTAGTAGTAGGAGTGCAGGCCAATCCTTGTACTTAGGGATGAAAATGTTCTTTTATCTGTATGTGATCTTGCTAGCTCGTCATATTATTATTCGGTGAATATCATCAGGTACCTACTCTGTGGACAGTGACACCTCCCAAAGAATGTGCCGAAAGGTTGCAAAGCCTTTGAGGCTCATCAATACTCACCAACCGAGCTGATCCAGCAGGAACATGGTCTACTTGAGAGTTGAGACCTTGCATTGCACAGCAGACTTGCAGTACAGCATGATGCTGAGACATAAAAGTTTGCGGGTAAGTAAGCTACATGCAAAAAATCGATCGAATTGAGACAGTGATCTGAAGGCAATGGGATGAACATTTCGGTGCTTGTGGGTGGGGTTCTTATCCAAGAGGATTACAGGGCCAAACGTTGGAGAACAAGCTAAGATAGCTGGCAGTAGATGTCGACCTTCAATCCGGTTGGTCAGTCACCTAACGTGAGTGAGACGAGTAGGGTTGCCGACCTAAGTTTGGTACAGGAAGACAGGAAGTAGAGCAGTTGTGTTTGTTGCTAGGCTACTTTCCTTCGCCAAAGTAGCATGTGCTTCTATGGCCTCTAGGTGTAGCCGATCTAAGCCTTCAGGAATGACGCCGAGGAATTCCTCCTGAAGACTGGGCCCAAATTTGGAAGGCTGTTGCTTTGTGGGCCTGTGTCTTGCTCGATGCCTCTAGACCTGGGCCGATAGATGACTCTACTCAGGTTTCGGCTGCTATGAGCCCACTGTGTTGCGCACTATCTTTCAGCTCCGTGTTTTTTTGGAAGGGGAAGGATGTACTGCTAAATTTTTAAATACTTTCTTCATTTTTATTTATTTACTTGTCACAATAAATTTAAATTTAATTAAATTTATTAAAAAATAACTGCACCAACCGTATTGAATATATGCATTATAAAAAATAATTCATGATAGGTCCAATAAAACAATTTGGTAATATAGATGTCTATATATTTAATTGTAACCTTGGTCAAAATTGCATATCATTAATTTATAATAAATCTAATGTGACATATAAATAAAAAAAAGAGAGAATATCAATAAAATCCAACCATTTCTGTCTCACAAAATAAGGCATGAGCTCACCGTTCTTCCGTCAAAGCTAATAAGTTGCAGATGCAGTCGTAGCGGTCGTTATTACGTTTCCTACTAATTTAGCAAGGGGCTAACACATGGTGCGATAGCTTTGCTGGGAATTAAACACGAAAGAACCATCCGTTACTGTCGGAGAAACAGGAAGAGAACCTCGACTAGACTTCACGATTGCAACGCAGGATCTTGCGAGATCATATGAGATTGGACGCGTTCACAGCATCGCGTGAAGATACTGTTCATCACTAGTAGATTATAAATCATACATCGGGATCACCGGTACCCGCAACCTCCACAGGGTTTGTCATCTCTAGCTTGCAGCTTGCTAACTACTCTAGGACTCTAGGTGCCTGCGTGCAGTCTTTGTTCTTTCGGCCGGCTCACGACTGCTCTACCGCCTATTTCTTAGCCGAAAGAACAAATACTTGTACAAATTAATAATCCCAAAGAATCCCTTAACTTTACAGGCTAAATAGCACGTTGTTCTTCTGCGCCGTCCATGCCGGCGACGATGTCGTGCACGGTGGCCGCGACGTCGCCGGCCGACGAGAGCTGCCACCCCTCCCCCATCTGCACAGTATGTACAATATATAGTACGTGGCAGCTATTCTTATCAAGAAGCCCATGAAATGATATGATGCTAATGACCATGTAAATGTAATACACACTCACCTTTACACTGAAGGTGTATAGCACCATCTGGTCGGCCGTGGTGATGGCGTTGAGGTGCAGCGCGGCGAGGCCGCGCCGCTGCATCCCGAGCAGCAGCCTGAGCAGCAACTGCTGCCGCCGCGGGGCCAGTACCTTCACCGTCGCGTGGCCCTCCGACACGGTCGCCTCGACGTCCGCCACGGCGCCCGGCCGCGCCGCCGGGCGATTATTCTCTCCACTGCTGCTGGCGTCGTCGTCGACGTTGCCCGCCGCCGCCGCCGTGGAGTACTGAGGGAACATGAAGAATCCGGGGAAACGCTCGCAGCCGTGGCCGGCGGCGGCGGCGGGGCGTTTCCGAGCCTGCAGCGACTGCAGGCGGTGCTCCAGCTCCTTGACGAACTCGATGGCGCCTTCAACTATGGACGCCTGGTCACCCTGCCACTCACGTCAGAAAGTGCTGATCAGCTATTGCCATTGCCACATTTTTTTTTACCTTTTTGTGATCGTGACCGCAGCAGGCCAGCAGCATATCATCCTCGTATCGACGAACAGTGTTTTCTCACAGTGACGAGAATGATTTGACGTGTGCACAGTAGTGGGAGTGGGAGGTCACGAGAAGCAGGCAAGCAAGCAAGCAGCTAGCGCTTGTCTCGGATGAAGCCTGATGGCGCGGCGCGGCGCGGCGCGGCAGCACACGTACCCGTCGCGAGTAGGACGGCGGCATGAGGGCGCGCAGCGCGGCGAGGTAGTCGTTCATCTGGCGGCGCCGGTTGCGCTCCACGGCGATGTGGTTCTGCCGGTGGCTCTCGTCCTCCGCCACGCTCCTCCTCCTCGCCGCCCCGGCGACGGCGGCCCCTCTCCGCCGCCGCAGCGGCGCCCTCCTGACCGCGGGCTGCTGATGCGCCGCCGGCCGCCGCGCGGACGACGTCGTCGACGGCGCGGGACCGGCCCAGCTGGTCGCCGCGCCGCCGGCCCAGGGACAGCAGGCGCCTCCATCCGGCGGCGGCGGCACGGGCAGCTCTCCGCCGTCTCCTTCCTGCACCACCACGCCCCTCTTGATGACGACCCCCTCGAACTCTCCGGGCGCCGCGACGCCATAGCCGCGAAGGACGCGGCACGGGACGTGGTGCTGACCAGCTGGCGGGAACACCACAGCTTCAAGCAGCGCCATTCCCCTCTCTCTAGCTCCTTGCAGTCTGGTTAGCTGCGTCCTCGTCGTCGAGGCGAGCCGGGTGGCTATAAAGACGGCGGGGGAGAGAGATGTGGCCATGGCAAGCAGAGAAAACAAGAGATTTTCCGAAACAAGGCTAGATTCCCTGGCACAGCTGAAAGCTGTATCTGCACAATCATATTACTGTTGCAGACTTGGATGCCGTGTGGAGCCAGGCGGAAAATCGAAATGTTGTTTCCTGTCAGTGGCCGCTGCACCAAAGAGCCAAAAATGCCCTACAGTAATGGCACTAGCGTGTGTGCTGATTGACGATCGAAGCCCTAAATTTGGTTACACGAAATTAGTCCTATCATTAGCTGGAGGCTAGATTCCATTTGGTAAGGCTTAATAAAAAGGCTAGTGATAAACAATGGATCCAAGAAATGACCTCACGTACGTCCCCAGCAAGTCACCCATCAGGCCATCACCGTCCTGCTTCAGCATCATACGTGCAGCATTGTGATTGTGAATGCAAAGCCGCAGCGTGCTTTTCAGAGAGGTTTCAGCTCAGATATCGCTGTCACAACCCAACAAATTGTGGAATCTCGCAAAACACTTGCGCCTGTCGTTAGTGAAATCTAATTTAAATTTGGCCAATTTGTCAGTGTATGAAAACCACCGAGTCGTTGATCAGCTAAAAATATGGAAAAGATGCGGACCGGCAGATTGGCGCCACGGATCCGATGCCGCCGGCACAGGGCTTGCCATTGGCACCATACGGAAAAAACGGAAGAAACAGGTCAAATTCAATTCTGTTTTGGCGGCACTACTGTTGCAAACTTGCAACCCTTTTTGCCCCTAGCGTCGCTACGTAGCACGCGCTGATGTTATAGGCCCCTACATCTCATGTGGTAGAGGCACAGTTTGTGAACAAAGGAGACAGCTAGTTTAGCCATTGATGAATATCATGCTATACCTAAAAGATTGCTCAAACCAGGGGTACATTTTTTTGAAACAGCAGCAGATACGGTGTTCATATACATGCATACTCATCCTCATGAATACACGTATGCAAACCCCATCTCTATGAACACCTTCATGGACTGGCAGATGTCGATATCGATGAAGTCACCGTAGGCATCTCACTACCGACTAGTATCTAACTTACCACTGAAAAACTGCACTGTTTAAATCCTAGAATAATTCTGGAAAATATGAACACTTGTACTGAGTCGAAGACTTAAATTTGAATGGATATGTTCCCAAAAAAAAGCCTTATCAGTTGATCTATGATTAGTTCACACTCAAACTACATGTAATAAAATCCAAAGACGAAATCTTTCCACGTCGAAACCAGCAAGTATGTTACCTGTGGTCTCAAAAAAATAAAAGAAAACCGTCAGTGGAGAATCACTCATGTCCTACTGGTGTATATGTATCTTATATACAGTGTTTAAGGAGAGAGATATAAGCTCTGTTTGGATTATGTCCAGAACTGGCCATAGTGCAAGTTCGCCGGCGCCTCAAGTCTGGTGCACAAGTCATTCGCCAGACATTTGGCGCACCGTGGCGTCAAAACGAACTAGAGCAAACAACCGTTCGAGCTGGGTGTGCCTAAGATGCATGCGGATACAAAGCAAGCGCTTGCCTAAGCGTAGGTTGCGTGGCGAAATTGCGACACAGCGCGTTGTGGACGCAAACCAAATGCGTCAATTCTGTACTCAGCATGATTACTTATATTTTTGGCTATTTTTCAGCAGTATTGGGTGGAATCCATAGACAATAAGATGCACACATCTAGTGATTTTACCAACCTCAAGATCAACTTTAGTCTCTCCGATTCGAGTCTTTCGGAGACATTTATGTACCTATTGTGTTTTATAATAAAAGGAAATATCCACATCATTATACTAAACGTTTCTGCATAGTATCTCTATCTACCGTGCAAGTGCCTCTTTGTACGTGCTTATTTGGCTGATGTTTCTAGCAACCATTCAAGCTATCACTCTGCTATCTTGGTTTTCACCTTGTATGTAGTTTCAAAAGAAGTGGCAATTGAAAGCTCATTAACTACCCTTTCCAAACATCTGCACTGGATACGGCTTTAGAGAGTTTAGGGCATGTTTGAAAAAACGGGTTTGTTCTAAAAAAAACTCTAGTTCGTATTTCAAAACATAAAACTAAAGTTTGGGTGGAAATCATTGCTAGGAAATTTAAAGAGGCTGATTGCACGGTGATGGTTCACTCGCGAATAAAACAGGTCCAAATTAAATCATCCGGGTACACAAAATAACTGTACATGAAGCGTTCGTGTTTCCCCTGTTCTAGGCTCTAGACCGTTAGTAGGCTCTAGGTAGACCGTTGTTGAAGCTTCACACACACAGTTGGATTTGATGGCACGACGGCGACACAAAAGCACACACAACACAGTGGCGAGTGGCGACCCGGCCGGGCCGCGCAGACGTTCCGCTACTTCATAGCTTTCCGAGCCCAAATCAGGCACGGGGGACGGACATTTGGCAGATTCTCCCGGCCCAAATCAAATGCACAGTACAGACTGAACTTGCATCCCATCACGCCTCTTCTTTCTTTGGATCGTCGCCGGAGACAAGTGACCAAACGCCTCGCCGTGTTTTCTCCTCTCCCTCCTCTCTTTCTCCAGAGGTGACTCCTCGCCTCGACTTCGCACGCTCACGTTCCCCATCTCCGCTGCCGTCGATGCACAGCACAGTGCAGCAGCAGGAGTTCTCGGACGGTGAAATGGGGCACGAGCGGCAGGACTGTGGCCTCTGGGTCCGGCACCTTGTGTTTATCGACCGGTTCCATCGCCGTTCGCGTCACGTCTCCCAGTCAAGTGCCCACAGTGAGCAGGCACGGGCGATAGCTGTAGGCACCCCCAGCCATGGCCAGATCTACGACCAGGCTGCTAGCAAGTTACAGATTCGTGTTCATTGGCATCCCAGGCTTATGCCCATCTACATATGATTTTGACACAGTTTAGCCAAGCTGGGGAATATTAGCTATGCCAAACAGGGCCGGTTCGAAAACAGCAAAAATTAGGTGGGCATTCTAGTTTCCAGTGTAAAAGTCAGAGGGAAAACAACAGTCTAATAAGATGTATATAGAACACCACAAATTTTTATTTTCAAGGCAAAGTTGGCCTTCCGAGGATGCTACAACAGTCTAATAAGATGTATATAGAACACCACAAATTTTATTTTCAAGGCAAAGTTGGCCTTCCGAGGATGCTCCTGACATCACCATGAGTAGGCAACATCTGCTTTGTTATGGGATGTCTCCAAACATACAACAGTCTGTTCGCTATAAACTCCCTCTTTGGGGATGCATCTCTTACACCATGTACCACATTACAAATCTCTAAGCATAGCGAATGAGCTCGATGCTTATTTGACACCGGTGACAGAAAAATAGGTTCCACATCATATATATCATACCATATATATAGTCATATAACCTGACGCCACATGCAATACACTACAAACAACTTCCCCCAAAGGGGATCCAGCTTTCATGGCCTTGTCCTTTTAATGTCCCTTTCACTGCGATCGTAGTTCCGGTTCTCATGGACATCGTTCCTCCGACTGTCAAGTGCTGGGGAACGGTGTTCTTGGCTATCAGTGGACAGCTCGCCCTCTTCAGTATTTTCTGTCAACCGAGCGGCCCTCTGCTGATCCTCTCGGTGTGCAGGATGGTGCCAGCTCTGCCTTCTCTCCTGCCTGGCCTTCTCACCCTCAGCAGCCAACTCTACACCATGCTCCAGCTCCCTCTCAATCAGATCATCATCATCCATAACGTCAACCTTTCTAGAAACATCACCTTTAGATTTCCTCCGCTTCTCCAGGGCTGCTTTCACCTTATCCTTGTCTATCTTCTTCATTGCATCCATCATCGTGGATGACATTTTGGGACCGTCATTGCTATTAACAGCACCGTCCCTTGCTTCATTCTGAGGTGTCCTCTGATTTGAGTTTTGCTTCTCTGGATGAGGGTGGTCATAGCCACGGTGACTTGGCATGTTTTGTTGGCTTGACTGTCTGGATGCTTGATGGTGTTCATGGGCAGTAGTTGCATCAACGCCTCCTGGTGCTTTCCCAGGAGCACGATGATTAGCAACACTAGCAGAGCTCCTATCAGTATCATTTCCTTGCGATGGTGGTGGCGCAACATTACTTTGCTCGTATAGCTCCAAGATTTGGTTGCTAATCTCTGAAAAAAAACAAATATCATAAATACATAGTGTCAGACATCATGAGCATCGAAAGTAACATTGGAAGAGATGGAAAATAAAAGAAAATAACACAAAAGAGATACTGAAGAGGCATCGTTGGTGTCCAACAGCCATACTAAATCAGAACATGTGACAAGGTCCAAATAGACATATCTACTCAAAATGTACTGCTACAAAAATATCTCGTTCAATATTAGTGACCATCCAAATCCAGGTGCATTCCACTACATGTCATGATACACTTGTCTATTCCAGAATGCAATACGCTAAGCCCAGAGATTCCCTTGTGGCATAGCACGTGAAACTGTGTCTTCACCTAACTTAGCTCCATAATCATTTGCACACTATATGTGGGTGCGGATTATGAGACCCCTAGATAGCTTACCACCACCACCAGCTGCTGCTGCAACTTTACGAAATACAAGCCCTTACCAAAATTGAATACCCTATTAGTGCAGTGCAGGTATTCCCTACTGACTTTGCATCCAGAGACCAACCTTCCAAGTGCCGTGGGGTAACATCAAACTCTTGCCACCAGACCTTCTCGCCATCTGATGGAAGCTTGACTTTGAGAAACTTCGCAGCCAGGAAGATTGCACCGGCCGCAATATGGTGGGGCTTAAATTGCAGGCAAAGCGAAGTGCGGAGCCTGTACACCCCTTTTAAGGCGTAGTAAATAGGCATATTTGAGGATTACTCTTTGTAACAAGAAGAGTAATTTTAGCATACCCATCATTGACAAAGTTCCAGGCAACTTGAGCAAGTGCATTTTCAGCAACCTTGAATTTCTTTATTGCTTCAACCAAGGGCTTGTATGGATGGTGGATATTCAAGTCAAAACCAAGTGTCACAAGAACAACACGCTCCCCAAGTAATATAAGTTCCTTCTGTTGTTCGTATACTTCCTGAACAAACAAAGCATAGACTACCTCAATTTGGTTATGCCACATTAATTAGGAAATAAAATTACACCAAACAGATCAGTTCCGTCTTATAAAAAATAACCGGGATTAACGAGAAGTGGCTTCCGAGGAAGTGTTTGCAGGTAACAACAAATATATCATTATCTGCTGCAAATATAAGTACTGAGTACCTAAAAACAAAAATTTAAAGATGGATGTTCTCGATCAATTCAAATATCTCACCTTCTGCTTAATTCGCTGAACCGCAGCAGGATCCTTTTTGTGGATGATCTCATAGGAAAGTAGTATGACATCCCTAAGAGGTCTTGGGGTTTCTTCAACTTTTCCCGCCAAGAACATACAAACGGTTGCAATTGTCTGCATGATATAATGAGCATATACATATTGTAAGTTTAAATTAACTATTGATGGGAAAACATAATCCC
Organism: Echinochloa crus-galli; assembly: GCA_900205405.1. NCBI lineage: Eukaryota > Viridiplantae > Streptophyta > Magnoliopsida > Poales > Poaceae > Echinochloa > Echinochloa crus-galli. The sequence goes on from OAMR01000340.1 coordinate 1,175,330, forward strand.
TAGCAAGTAATAAAGAGAAAGCAATGTGGTACGAGATGTATACTACAAATAAAAAGGATGTATTGCCAACCAACTTAATTTTAATTTGCATATCAAGAAAAGACTTTTGTCACATAAAGAGGCAGGTGCCCATGAGTTAGAACAGATTACTTTTAAAATCCTGCTCGACGTGGGGGTTAGCAGCATTTATTGGTTAGGGGTTGGTTGTCTCATGATAAGACTTAAGAACGGCGTGTATGTAACCTTAAGACCCTTGGTGTGCGTGGTGTGCATCTGTATGGTTACTTTAGCCCTTTTTTTCCTCCTATCTTAATGCAATGATACACAGCTCTCCTTCCTATTTCCAGAAAAAAATTACTTCTAAAATCCAGAAATTCATATCGTAAGCCAGAGAATCATACTATAAGCCATGTGATACAACTGTGTGCATGTAATCGTATCCTCCACAGGGCATCCTACATGCTATGTGTATGCACACAGAGATCAGTACATGGAATATCTGAGAAGGTGAAGGTGTTGTAACCTACCACCATTACCACTAACTCCTATCTTTTATACTAGCAAGTAAAGATATGATCTACACGCCATGACAGAAAAAAAAATCATTTTTGTATCTTCCACAAATTGGTGGTAACAGAACAGGAATGCACAGATGATAAAATGCTTTGGCAGCACAAACTAACATGTAGACAAGGTGATTGACAGGTGAAAGAAAAATGATTTGCTGGCACAAATGCGGAGTATCACTTTACAATAATGCGAAAGAAATAAAAACACAAACAGTACAAGCCCATCTACATTTTAGTAAGACTTACCCGCCTATCATTTTTGCCATGAGATTGACGAAGGAAAAAACGATGACAGAACACTATAGCTGTAGCAATTGTAACTTGAGGCCTACATTAAAAAGCAATTTGTTGACAGAAGGGAAAAATTATATATGCATAATAAGATTTATAAACTATAGATATTTCATAAACTACAGCAAATAGGACAGACAGCAATCCCTCCATCCTAAAATGTAGGTCATTTTAATTTTTCAAACTTCTCTATCGATCATATATATAGAAAATTATATTAACATATACAATACCAAATAGATGCAATTACGAAACATTTCATAGTGAATTTAATGAAACTGATTTAGTGTTTTAAATGTTGACATATTTTTATATAACTTGGTCAAAGTTAAAAGAAGTTTGACTTGACAAAACTAAACAACTTACATTTTGGAACGAAGGAGTACAAGATTAAATAAGAACTAGCATTCAATATGATTTGCTGAGTATGCGGAAACCAGACAAGTCCACTCAATGCAATGGGAGAAAAAATGAATTAAATTTCCACTTGAGTAGACGACTTCACAAAATGTTTGGTTGCAGCCATTTTACGGATCATAAAATCTTTACATTCTGTGCCTCCTCAAACACTACGTAGATCTTGCATATTCAGAAAAACATTTGTCATTCTAGTATTCTAACCAAAGTTTGTATCTATACAGAATGGGCATCGCCTAGGTGACATAATGTATCTTCATTGGTGTGAAGTGTCATCTACAAGCACTAAAATTTCCTCATACAAAGTACAGTGTGCACTCATATAAGCATGTGAAGTTCTCAAGACAGCAGCAAAAGCTTAATAGGAAAAAGAAAATAAACTGCAATGAAATAACAGGCCAAACAAATATGAAAAGAGTAAGTTAAATACTACAGATGAAATGGCTGTTATCTTTTCAGGAATACAAGTAATGGTAAGATTTTTGTTGTAGAATACACTTACACTTGAAGTCTCATCCCCAAATCCTGCAGAAAAATGCAGTATGTCTTGCGATAATAAGACTCTTTCTTGAGATCAATGCCATCTCTCCTCGAAACAGATTTTTCTTCTATTTCTTTTCTACTAAAATACCACGAACTACCAAGTTTGCTACCTTCTGCATTTCTGCCATACGGGATTCTATATGGGCTATTTTCTACAATTCCATGATGTGAAGAGTCACTTGTCTGCATGACATCCATGTAGGATGTTCCTCTTCTCTGCTCAGCAATCTGAAGAAGCAAGGAAGGTGGTGTTACTGTTTGCAAACTTACCAAAAACTAAGTATAATGGTTAGAAAAGAAGATGTGGTAAAGATCTGAAAAACAAAAAGGACATGCAATGAACTATATGTTTCAAATGACATGTAACTATGCAAGTTATATAAAAAACAAAAAATATGGCACCAAAAGGATGAAACTTGCTAAAGCTCAAATGAGTGGAAAGGTCTATCCGTGCAGGTCCAATGAATTGCCAGTAATTCATGGAAGCTCATATTTTCTGCCCATATTTACTGTTCCATTTTTCAGTCTGGAATCTGGATCTTCTGGGTTTTCCTGGATCATTTCTTGAATTAATTAAACTCCTGTGTTCAGAGCAAACACGCTAGACATACAAATGTTGCCATGTTGGTGCACCAGCTGCATTTTTATAGTGATTCAATGCCCTGCCTTCGTTGTGCGTCGGCGAGATGGAATTAAAGGAGCCTGCAGACTACAGACTGCAGCTGCTAAGCTAGCTTTACTTTGTTGGTTGGGCCGTGATCGAGCTTAAGCCCATCAAGAAAATTGGGGTGACACTTCAATTACTTATTAGTTGTCATGGTGACTGTGTTTTTCCGCTCAAGATTTAGTTTCCTGGTTGGCGTGCTAACAGGTACTACCTCCATCCTTTTTTACATGACGTTAGGACCAATTATTTTAGCCTATCCTGAGTAGTAATTTTGTGTCCTAAACGTCATATATTATGAAATGGAGGTAGTAATAATTAACTAAAGGTAGAAATTCCTCTAAAAAATTCCATTTTTTTCTTCTGCTATTACTTCATATTTTTTTCAAGTTGTGTGGTATTCTTTAGAGGTTAGACCAATATAACGAATGGATTAGACATTATGTAGTGTGGGTACAAGCTTTAATCATGTATAGTTGAACATTTGAAGACACAAACATATGGCTAAGTATTCTCAGTATTGATTATATATCCAATTCTGCTTTCCCAACCGAGCTTTCCCGATTCGTTCCCATTCCCAAATGAAAATACGAAAACAGAAGTGGTTAGAGCCTTTTCCCGACCATTCCCAACTCCTTTCTTCCCTAACATCACCAAATCCGACTCCCACACTATTAAGTGCTACCTCCCACATGTAAGCAGTAGGCATTTATCTTCCACCAGCGCCCCTGTTTATTCGACCAGCTATGATCCAAAATCCAAACTAATCCCAAGGTCTCATCCACCTCTTACTACCCTACATACACCGAGCAGCTTGTGCAGCTAGCGTTGAGCTAGCTTGCACGGCTATAGAAGGAATATTTTCCAAATCGTTACGGCCAAACCTTGAACCACAGAAAAAGTACAACTTTATCACAAAGTTAGCCCACAGTTACTATCTTAGGTCCATTCTAGGTTCAAGGAAAGCAAAATCCGAATCGTAACCAGGTATCCAGATTACTCCCGCTCACCGCGCAACATAACCGAATAACTGCTTCCCGCAGCTCCCTATCCCTCGATGAACGAGTACAACCATGCGACCCAGAATCGCAGAAACAATTCGAACGAAAGATGAAATGGGATGGGATCGGATCGGATCATAACCTGAGAAATGGATACGTGCCCTCCCGCGCAGGGGTGTCGCTGATGCGCGCGGCAAGGCAGAGCGGAACGAACCGAGATAAGCGCCACCGGAGGGGCGCGGCGGAGACGGTGAGCGGCGGCGGTAGAGGGGTGGCCGGGTGGGGCGACGGCGGTATCGTGTCGGGGGAGGCTGCGAGCCTGCGTGCGAGGCGAGGCTGAGCGAGGGCGGAACCCTAGCCGGCTTGGTTTTGCTTGGCTGGTGTCGTCTCGTCACGTGGGCTGGAGGGAGGGCCGGGCCGGGCCTGGATTCCCAGATTGAACTGAAGTTTTGCATACCCGACCCAGCCCAGATCTGGCGCAGAAATGGGCCACCACACTCATCCAAATAAACTGCACTGAAATAACAGGCCAAACAAGTATGAAAAGAGTAAGTTAAATACTACAGATGAAATGGCTGTTATCTTTTCAGGAGTACAAGTAATGGTAAGATATTTGTTGTAGAATACACACTTACACTTGAAGTCTCATCCCCAAATCCTGCAGAAAAATGCAGTATGTCTTGCGATAATAAGACTCTTTCTTGAGATCAATGCCATCTCTCCTCGAAACAGATTTTTCTTCTATTTCTTTTCTACTAAAATACCA
>OAMR01000340.1:1237547-1278379 GCA_900205405.1 Echinochloa crus-galli
AAGCAGTCACAGCATGCATCCTCCAACCCAGGGTTTCGAGCACCAAAGTCTCCATCTCGCTTATGTTCGTAGGCTCAAACACATACTCCACATCGACCACCTATCAAACCATTGGCTTCAACTAATTAAGAAAACACATGTTTTGCACCATATTTGCATATTAATTGCATGCAATGTGATGATCTATAACCAAACTTGCCTGCAAGTCTAAGGGATTTAGGACAATTGTTTCCTCCATTTTTGCAGCCAAGGACAAGCAAGCCACTGCTAAGAGTTGTGTCATCCAAGCTCTCCATAGCTGCAATCAGAGAGTAGTTGGACAATGACTTGGCATTTATCTCAGCAAAATTGAGATATCCCGACGGCGAGAAATACATGCTGAGTTCTTACCGTAAAATCGCACAGGCACGAAGAGAGGAACCGGTCCAGGTAGTTCACAGACAAGACCGCCGTCAAAGGTCCTAACTTGCAATGCTCATGGGCCTATTCACCACATATTACAGATTCGATCAATCACCAAGCTGAGTACAGGTAAATCAAGAAGTACCAAATCAAGAATAACAGAGCACAATGAAAACATTAAAGGAGACATTTTAACCCCGGTTTGAGGTTTTCCACGTCGTATTGCATCCCGAACACCACGAATCAGTGAAATAAGCAGGGAATGGCTCACCTTCCAAATCCAGTCAATGGCCGCGCTCCTGACGGCCAGCAAATCCGAGCCGCCAGGTTGCTGCTGCTGCAGCAGCTGGGCGTAGCCCTCCATGGGTAGGTGCTCCTCCTCCCTCTCCAGGAGCTCCTTAATGCAGCTCTCCGACAGCAATGGGAAGTCAACCAACAAGAAATCTGAAGAAGCGTTGGCATCCGGCGATGGCGGCCGAACAACCCACGAAATCTCCTCGCTTTTCTCATCCTCCTCCTCAAGGCCTAAAATGGTGGTGCTGTCCTCTGAGCAGAGGAGCATGGATGCAGCAAAATCGAATCTTGGCGTCATTCTATAATGCCCAAGAACAACACTGCTAGGTGCAAATGCAGCAGGATTGGATTGCAGATTGAGTAATCTACTAATCTTGCTCTGCTCCTTTGTGGATTACTACTGTCTCGGTTTGCATCTCCTCCTACTCTCCCTACCTTCTCATGTACATTAAAAAAAGAATCTATCTTCTTTTTTGCTCGTGTTCTTCTGAGATGAGAAGAGGAGGGGAAGAGAAGAGTGGCTCAGAGGGAGAAGAAGGGGTACTGTAGTAGAGAGGAGTGAAGAGGGAGAGAAAGAGGGTTTTGTAGGATCTCTGTGAGGGTGAGAGGAGCGCATTGTGAATTTTGCCATGTTAAGGCCCCCTTCAAGAAGTATTTAGCATCAGAATTTGGAGCACAAGTGAAAATAGGGGAACTCACAGGGGTAGAACCCGAAGAAAATTTTGGGGCGTTGTTTTGTTTTGGATTCTTCCGAGGGTTGTCCTTGTTGGCCGGATCCTCTGCGCGCGCGCGTGTTGTGTGCGTGTCTCACGATTGCTTCATCTTACAGCACCGCCGTGTTGACGTGTTGTCAATACGATGTACATGTACTCCGTAAATATCTAAGGAAAGTACGAGGCTGCTAGCACTGGGCTCCCCTACCGCTTCTCTTAGGAGCGTTTTGGGGATAAAACCCCTGCAGCGGCATCCCGGACCGCCTCCTCTACGCAAGAGGACGCAAGAGGAAGGACATCGTTCCCCCCAACCTGACAGAGGTGCGGGAGCTCCCCTACCGCGCCACCGTGGCGGCGGGGCCCGTGCTGCCCAACCACCTCGCTCGCCTTCGCCCTTGGTTTGCCCTCCCCGCCTGGCCGCCGCGCCGCAGCGACAACACCAGCACCCGGCCACCCTTGCTGAGGAGGTCAAGCCGCGTAACCGTCGCCGTCCCCGTCCTGCTTGCAGGAAACCAAGGAGGGCGGCCCACCACCGTCCGGCGCTACTCCCGCCACCACGAAGGGAGAGGAAGGGAGCGGGTGAGGGAGCAGGCGAGAGGGGAGCAGCAGAAGGCGACGAGCGGTGGGAGATCCGGACCTGGCGCGCCGCCGTCGTCGTCCGCGTGCCGGCCGCCCGCGCGTTAGCCCGCCTGCTGCAAGCCGTCCGCCGCCTCGCCGGCGCCGCGGGTGACGGAGGCGAGCGCGGGCATCCGGATCCGGCGGCCCGGCCGTCGACCTTGGCATGGCGGTCCTTCGCTCCCCCGCTGGGGCCGCCACTACCTGCAGCGGCTGCTCCTTGCTGCCGCCGCCCCGTCCTACTTGCCGTCGCCGCACTCCACGCTGAGCAGAAGATGGCGGCCGTCGAGGAGCTCCAGGAGCGGGAAGCGCGCCTCCGCGTCGAGCTGCTGGAGCACAAGATACAAGGAGACCGTCGCTATCGTGTCGTTCCTGAGACCGAGCTCGCGGCCAAGAGGGCCGAGTTCGAGCGAGGAAGAGATGGAGCTCCTAGCGGCGGCCATGGCGGCATGGCGGGGGAGCTACGGGGCCATTGCCGCCCCTCAGATCCGGGTCACGGCGGGAGAGGCAGGGGCGGGGCCGGAGGAGAGAGTGACGGGGAAAGGAGGGGAGAGGAGAGGAGATTGAAAACAATAATAAAATAAGTGGTAGTTGGTATAGGAGAAGGTGATAGAGGAGAGGCGAGTGCGGAAAAAATTAGAATATAGGAAAGAATTTCGCTGACCAGGCAAGAATATTCTTTTTAGAGAAGGAAGATAGAGTAATATGAATGCGAACAGCCCGAGCATTTCTACGATTTTCTTTTTGTTGATGTACTCCATGCTGTATTCATGACCGAAGAATCTTTGCTCTAGTTTGCATCGTCCGTTCTCCCGGCAAAAGACACTACACTTTCATTGCACTCGGCTGTTGCAACTCGCCAGGGCATTTATTGGAGCTGAGGTATGAGTTTTTTTTTTCTTTTTTGATACTTGAGGTATGAGCATTGAGCAGCTGCTAGGCATTGACCCAAATCGTCATGGCACATGATACTAGGCAATGAGATTGAGGGATATGCTCAGGCATTCAACGTGCAAACAAAATTCTCTCCTACATCATTGCTCATCGATCCCACTCCGGCCTCGTTGTTCAATAATACAAAAACACCGGTTCTATTATTCCAAGAAAGAATGTAGCCAGCTTTATAGATAAAGCATCCGAAAGATACTGGAATTATCAAAGAGCAGCATCCAAAACACCCGTAACGGGATCCTCTAGACTGCGCGCCAGAGAAAGGCAGTACTACTCGTCACGAACAAACTAAAATATCGTGAGACCATTACAAATCGACTGGATCGGATCTTTTGTGGAGCGTACATCTCCAATACCAGTTCTACTCACTAGATGGTGACTAGAAAACGGTGGCGTATTCGTGAGATGCAGTAGAAATATTTACTAACTTACTGCGTAGAACATGTCAGGGAGAAAAAGGTGATACGAGTACAAATAAAGATTAACGGTCTTGTTTAGTTTTCAAATTCTATCCTAAATTTTACTATGTAAAAAGAAGATTTCCATCACATTAAAATATCGCACATGCATGAAGTACTAAATATAGATGACATCAAAAACTAATTGTATAATTTTATTGTACTTTACGAGATGAACATTTTGAGCCTAGTTAATCAATGTTTGGATAACAAATACAAATAAAATATTACAATGTCACATTTATGATACTTTTCAAACTTTGGCATTTCAAAGTTTAGAACTAAATAAGCAAACGAGGGCAAAGATGTGGACTCAGATTGGTGCAGTGACCAGCAATGGCCGAGCCGACGGAGCTGGAAGAAGCCGAGCGGGTAGGGTAATTTGGTCATTGCGTCGCGTCGTCTCGATGTGCCGCGGCTGCAAAGATCGCCGCATGGACAGCCACAGCACGGGCTGCAGCGGCCAGCGGAGCACTCTCCTCTGCGAGGGCGTACGTTTCTTTTCTGCTGTGTGCCAGCGGTCAAAGTGACCAGTCTCATGCTTTCCTCTGTTCGGGACGTCATCGGGACAGGTGAAAAAAACAAGTCCTTTTTGCTTGGATCATTTTCTCTTGATTTTACGGCAGCAGCTTGCTTAGACTTGGGCCTTGTAACAAAGATGTAAGATTCCATCCTCAAAATACACTATGTAAAAAAAATGTCGATACATACATAAAATACTAAAATAACATCAAAAACTAATAGCACAGTTTCGTTGTACTCTGCGAGACGAACATTTTGAACATAATTAATTAATTTTTAGACATTTTTTTTACAAATACAAATGAAATGCTACAATACCGCATGCACTATAAAAGGCAAAAGTTTGGCATCAAACTTTGCATCTAAACAAGGCCTTGGTCAATCATGGGCAGAATTAGAGTCGCCAGGTGGTCAATGTGACGAGGATCGAGAGAGTAGAAAGTAGAACCTGAGAATTTTTCAGAAAAAAGGTGCCGTAGAACCTGTGAGCAAGGCCGCAAGCAGAATTAGAACCTTTAGTAATTAGAACATATATTTCAGACAAATAAAATACTAGTACCTGGAAATGGAGGTGAAAGATTTAGCCAAAAAATGCGGGATGCAGATAACAAGTTGCTATTCATGCACGAAACATCGTCTTTTAATGTCTGAAGATGTTTCTTAAAAAAATGTCTGAACATGAGTAAACGCAGATTGATTTCATGAGCTTCAAAGTGGTGCATGGTATTTAACGAATTAACTGGTATTGTCTCTTTATTTAACAAGGATTATTTTATTTTGTTGAAACAGGACTTTGATCCACCGACGATTACTCCATCAATATTTTATTCATGTGGCACAAAATTATAATTATAAAGTATTTTTAAATACAAATCCAATAACATTCATATTTGTCACAAAACTATATTTAATAGAGTAATTGTTCGTCAAAGCATGTATTAATTAACGAAATAACCTTTTTTCAAACGGAGGAGCAAACGTGTACAGTGGCATTTCATTGATTCCTTAATTATGTGCTTCTAGAGTGTCATTTCGTTGAACTACCTTTTCTGTTGGATTAATTGGGCCTCGGGCCTTTTTAGTCTCAATTAATCAAAAGAATTAAAGGTCCACTAATAAATGCTAGGGAGTTAAATCCCGGATTGAGAGTCAACGAGAATCCTAACTAACTTAAAAGGGTGGACCAAGGGTGGACCGCTTGTGAAGTTGGTAAAGGGAGAAGGGCGTGCCACACGCGCGCGCGCTCGCTCGCCTCGCCGAGCCGTGGCCGTGGCCCACTATAGCGCAGCTTCCCATGGTCTTCTCGTTCATCAGATGGACGTTAAGACAACTTTCCTAAATGGAGAGTTGGAGGAAGAGATCTACATGGATCAGCCAGCTGGGTTTGTAGTGGAGGGTCAAGAAGGCATGGTTTGTAAGTTGATAAAATCTTTGTATGGCCTTAAGCAAGCACCTAAGCAATGGCATGAGAAGTTCGATAGAACTTTAACGTCAGTTGGCTTTGTTGCGAACGAAGCTGATAAGTGTGTGTACTATCGCTATGGTGGGGGCGAAGGAGTGATCCTATGTCTGTATGTAGATGACATACTGATATTTGGGACAAGCCTTAATGTGATTAAGGAAGTCAAGGACTTTTTGTCTCAAAACTTTGAAATGAAAGATTTGGGAGAAGCTGATGTGATCCTAAATATTAAACTAGTGAGAGAAGGTGATGGTGGGGTTTACTTCGGGAAAGACCGTTCGACTGAAGAACGTGCAGCATGTCCCCACCATCAAGAAGAACTTAGTCAGCTCTCTTCTCTGGTATTCCTTTCAGGAGACCACTCACTCTCTCCCTCTGTTGTTCTGCTGCTCTCTCGCATTCCCAACGCAAGCTTTGCGCGCACTCTGCTTGCGTGAGCAGTTGCCTCCGAAACCCGTTCGCCTGAGATTCTGCTCGGGATAGGCGGCCGATAAGTTTTTGGGGAGCGTACAAGTACGCGCCTGCTCGCCGCTGGTGTACGACTACTTCGTCTACTTCCTGGTGGCAACTTCCTCAACCTGAACGACTACTTCCCGGCGTCCATCTTCACCAAGCGAACGACTACTTCCAGGAGGCCGTTCGAGGGACTGCACTGCTGCAAGTCGTCACTGCATCAAATCAGATCGACTACTTCAAGCAGGCCAGTCGAGGATGTCAACTCCTCCAGCTGGTAACGGCGCACCCGGTACCTCCGGTACTGGTCCCGCCTCGGGGTACACACTGAACTCGATTCAGTTCTGTTTACGATTTCTCATGTTGTTCATGTTAATTAGGAGATTTAACTTGAACACTAGCACATGCTTTGCTATCACTGGATCACTCACTTATGTCATGAATTTGTTGCTAATTTCTGGAATTAAAATATACCGAATATTGCCTAAATTCTAACAATCCAAAAACTTTATGTTGATAATAGGCTTTCGGTAGTTGGTTTTGCTGCGTCCATAAAACCAAATGTTTTTGATGGCTCCAATTACAAGCGTTGGCGGCAGAGGGTCACGTTGTGGCTGACGGCTATGAACATCATGCATGTCATACAGGGGAAGCCCGAACAGTTCACTCCAGATGAGGAGCGAGCTTTCGTGGCAGCCGATAACCTGTTTAGAGGTGCCATCTTGAGTGTTCTTGCCGAAAGCATTGTAGACACGTACCTCTTGCTGCCGACTGGCAAAGAAGTCTGGGATGCGCTTGAGGCTAAGTTTGGGGTCTCTGATGCTGGTGGCGAGCTGTATGTCATGGATCAGCTCTATGACTACAAGATGGTTGAAGACCGTCCTGTGGTAGAGCAGGCTCATGAGATTCAGGCACTGGCTAGAGAACTTGAGAACTATAGCAAGGATGCGCCATGTAGGTTGCCTGACAAGTTTGTGGCTGGAGGTATTATCTCCAAGTTACCACCTTCTTGGAAGGATTTTGCAACCTCTCTGAAACACAAGAGGCAGGAGTTTACTGTCGCCGATCTTATTGGCACTCTTGATGTTGAAGAGAAGGCGAGGGCAAAGGACCAACGTGGTAAAGGAATTGTTGGTTCTTCTAGTGCTCAATTTGGTGCAGAAAAAGAACAACAATGCGTCCAACAAAAGGAAGAACAAGCCGCATCAGAACCAAACAAAGGCTAAGCAGACGGCTCAGTTCAAACCAAGGAGGCCGCCAACTGGGAAATGCTACTGCTGTGGTAGCTCCGAACACCTTGCTGCGAAGTGTCCGGGTCGCAAGGATAAGAAAGATGGCAACAGTGCCAAACATGGTTATTAGTGAGACTGGTGGAACGTCGGGGTACGGTAATATTTTACCTACAGTTCTTTCAGTATGTCATTCACCCGATTAGTGGATTGACACTGGTGCTAATATTCATGTTTGTGCTGACATTTCCTTGTTTTCTACTTACCAGGCAGGCGGGACTTCCTCCTTGTTGATGGGAAACGGATCGCATGTGCGTGTTCTTGGTGCTGGTTCGGTCGATCTGAAGCTTACTTCGGGAAAGACCGTTCGACTGAAGAACGTGCAGCATGTCCCCACCATCAAGAAGAACTTAGTCAGCGGGTCTCTACTGTGTAGAGACGGGTTTAAGTTAGTCTTTGAATCCAATAAATGTGTAATCTCTAAGTTTGGAAGTTTTATTGGAAAGGGCTATGACAGCGGAGGCCTGTTCCGCTTCTCTTTGTCAGATGATTGTAATAAAATTGTGAACCATATTTCAAGTGTTAATGATGAGTCTAATGTGTGGCATTCGCGACTTTGTCATGTTAATTTTGGTTGTATGACGCGTCTTGCAAATCTGAGTTTAATTCCGAAATTCACCTTAGTCAAAAATTCTAAGTGCCATGTGTGTGTTGAATCAAAACAACCCCGTAAGCCTCATTTTGAGGATGAGGCGAGAGACTTGGCACCTCTAGAATTAATTCATTCCGATCTGTGCGAAATGAATGACGTATTGACAAAAGGTGGTAAAAAGTATTTCATGACTCTAATAGATGATTGCACTAGATTTTGCTATATTTATTTGTTAAAGTCTAAAGATGAAGCGTTGCAATATTTTAAAGTCTATAAAGCTGAGGTAGAAAACCAACTTGAGAGAAAGATCAAAAGAGTTAGGTCTGATCGTGGTGGAGAGTATTTTTCTAATGTTTTCACTGCGTTCTATGAGGAACATGGAATAATTCATGAGAGGACGCCTCCCTATTCACCTCAGTCAAACGGGGTAGCCGAAAGAAAGAACCGCACTCTAACTGATTTGGTCAATGCCATGTTAGACACAGCGGGACTTTCCAAGGAATGGTGGGGTGAGGCTATATTGACTGCATGTCATGTCCTGAATCGTGTTCCTATGAAGAACAAAGAGATAACACCATTCAAGGAGTGGGAAAAGAAAATCTTCTGTTCTGTCCATTCCATTGCCCTAAACAGGAGCCAAAGCAATGGATGCTGTCCAACAAAGAGAGCAGGAAAGGTAGCCATGGTGGCGATGTCATGCAGATGCAGAGTGGGTGGAGGCAGTTGGACTTAATTCCTCATTGTTGCATCCGCCAGCAAAGCTTCACAGTTCACACGCACACGCCAAGGGAAACGCTTGGCCTGGCCTGAATCTTGTGATGCAGCAAAGCTGACGCGTCTCGTTCTCCCACTCTTTGTTCAGGTAAGATGATTAAATCCTTCGCTCTAGCGTGCTTTGGTTTACAAGTCTTGTTTCCTAATAGGTGTCCTGAAACTTGGGATTGTAGTATAGTAATACCTAAAACTAAATTGTTAATAAGATGACAATGCGTGGATCAACTAACTTAACTTTGCTTCTGGAATGGAGGCGTTGCATGTCTGACTCCTCTGTGGACTGCAGGTGCACGCACTCCGGCAGGACCGCAGGACCCAAGGGAATTGCACCTTGGATGGAACGGTTGGCATCATGGATAACTACTCTGAGGTGATCGATATCTTCTCATTGGGCAGCAGCCGGACATATGGTTCTGTCAGCTAAGATGTAACAATGGCCATCCATAACCATGCATCCGGTATTATGAGCAAACAGTCATATACGGAGTAGATTTCACCATACGAGTACTACTCTCTCTAGCAGCTTCCCATGGTCTTCTCGTTCATCAGATGGACATTAAGACAGCTTTCCTAAATGGAGAGTTGGAGGAAGAGATCTACATGGATCAGCCCGCTGGGTTTGTAGTGGAGGGGTGGATTGACACTGGTGCTAATATTCATGTTTGTGCTGACATTTCCTTGTTTTCTACTTACCAGGCAGGCGGGAAACCTGTTGGATGCAAGTGGGTGTTCAAGAAAAAGCTTAGGCCTGATGGTACGATTGAAAAGTACAAGGCAAGGCTAGTGGCTAAAGGCTATACTCAGAAAGAAGAAGTAGACTTCTTTGACACCTACTCACCGGTTGCCCGATTGACCACCATACGAGTACTACTCTCTCTAGCAGCTTCCCATGGTCTTCTCGTTCATCAGATGGACGTTAAGACAGCTTTCCTAAATGGAGAGTTGGAGGAAGAGATCTACATGGATCAGCCCGCTGGGTTTGTAGTGGAGGGTCAAGAAGGCATGGTTTGTAAGTTGATAAAATCTTTGTATGGCCTTAAGCAAGCACCTAAGCAATGTCATGAGAAGTTCGATAGAACTTTAACGTCAGTTGGCTTTGTTGCGAACGAAGCTGATAAGTGTGTGTACTATCGCTATGGTGGGGGCGAAGGAGTGATCCTATGTCTGTATGTAGATAACATACTGATATTTGGGACAAGCCTTAATGTGATTAAGGAAGTCAAGGACTTTTTGTCTCAAAACTTTGAAATGAAAGATTTGGGAGAAGCTGATGTGATCCTAAATATTAAACTAGTGAGAGAAGGTGATGGTGGGGTTGTTCTTACACAATCCCACTATGTGGAGAAAATCTTGAGTCGTTTTGGGTATAATGACTGCAAGCCAGCTCCAACACCTTATGATGCTAGTAAAATATTACGGAAAAACAAGAGAATTATGAGAGATCAGCTGAGATACTCCCAGATCATCGGTTCACTAATGTACCTAGCAAGCGCAACGAGACCCGATATCGCGTATGCTGTGAGCAAATTAAGCCGGTTTGTGTCAAATCCGGGAGATGCTGACTGGGAAGCTCTAGAACGGGTGATACGCTTTTTGAAGGGTACTGTGGACTATGCGATCCACTATACCGGGTACCCTAGGGTACTGGAGGGCTATAGTGATTCAAATTGGATATCTGATGCGGATGAGATTAAGGCCACAAGTGGATATGTGTTTACACTTGGAGGTGGCGCTGTCTCCTGGAAGTCTTGCAAGCAGACCATCTTAACGAGGTCTACTATGGAGGCAGAACTCACTGCATTGGACTTCTTCTCTGGTATTCCTTTCAGGAGACCACTCACTCTCTCCCTCTGTTGTTCTGCTGCTCTCTCGCATTCCCAACGCAAGCTTTGCGCGCACTCTGCTTGCGTGAGCAGTTGCCTCCGAAACCCGTTCGCCTGAGGTTCATCCTCCCTTCCTCCCTGAGCGCCTATAAGAGGAGGCCTCTCCTCCATGGGCAACCACACCTTGAACTCTTTCTTCTCTGGTATTCCTTTCAGGAGACCACTCACTCTCTCCCTCTGTTGTTCTGCTGCTCTCTCGCATTCCCAACGCAAGCTTTGCGCGCACTCTGCTTGCGTGAGCAGTTGCCTCCGAAACCCGTTCGCCTGAGGTTCATCCTCCCTTCCTCCCTGAGCGCCTATAAGAGGAGGCCTCTCCTCCATGGGCAACCACACCTTGAACTCTTTCTTCTCTGGTATTCCTTTCAGGAGACCACTCACTCTCTCCCTCTGTTGTTCTGCTGCTCTCTCGCATTCCCAACGCAAGCTTTGCGCGCACTCTGCTTGCGTGAGCAGTTGCCTCCGAAACCCGTTCGCCTGAGGTTCATCCTCCCTTCCTCCCTGAGCGCCTATAAGAGGAGGCCTCTCCTCCATGGGCAACCACACCTTGAACTCTCTCTTCTCTGGTATTCCTTTCAGGAGACCACTCACTCTCTCCCTCTGTTGTTCTGCTGCTCTCTCGCATTCCCAACGCAAGCTTTGCGCGCACTCTGCTTGCGTGAGCAGTTGCCTCCGAAACCCGTTCGCCTGAGGTTCATCCTCCCTTCCTCCCTGAGCGCCTATAAGAGGAGGCCTCTCCTCCATGGGCAACCACACCTTGAACTCTCTCTTCTCTGGTATTCCTTTCAGGAGACCACTCACTCTCTCCCTCTGTTGTTCTGCTGCTCTCTCGCATTCCCAACGCAAGCTTTGCGCGCACTCTGCTTGCGTGAGCAGTTGCCTCCGAAACCCGTTCGCCTGAGGTTCATCCTCCCTTCCTCCCTGAGCGCCTATAAGAGGAGGCCTCTCCTCCATGGGCAACCACACCTTGAACTCTCTCTTCTCTGGTATTCCTTTCAGGAGACCACTCACTCTCTCCCTCTGTTGTTCTGCTGCTCTCTCGCATTCCCAACGCAAGCTTTGCGCGCACTCTGCTTGCGTGAGCAGTTGCCTCCGAAACCCGTTCGCCTGAGATTCTGCTCGGGATAGGCGGCCGATAAGGTTTTTGGGGAGCGTACAAGTACGCGCCTGCTCGCCGCTGGTGTACGACTACTTTGTCTACTTCCTGGTGGCAACTTCCTCAACCTGAACGACTACTTCCCGGCGTCCATCTTCACCAAGCGAACGACTACTTCCAGGAGGCCGTTCGAGGGACTGCACTGCTGCAAGTCGTCACTGCATCAAATCAGATCGACTACTTCAAGCAGGCCAGTCGAGGATGTCAACTCCTCCAGCTGGTAACGGCGCACCCGGTACCTCCGGTACTGGTCCCGCCTCGGGGTACACACTGAACTCGATTCAGTTCTGTTTACGATTTCTCATGTTGTTCATGTTAATTAGGAGATTTAACTTGAACACTAGCACATGCTTTGCTATCACTGGATCACTCACTTATGTCATGAATTTGTTGCTAATTTCTGGAATTAAAATATACCGAATATTGCCTAAATCTCTAACATTTTCTACATCACTTGTTTTTATTCTTCACGATCAATATAATGTGCGGTTCATTTTTAACCATAGTGAGCTTAACTATGGTTGAAAATGGTGCTTTGGTTGTGTTGACGACCAAAATTGGCAGGCTGTGCAAACCGGTCAGACCGGTTTGGATAAAGTTGTTAAAATGCAGATTGGACTTCACCATTGCGTAGCCCTCGTCGAGACGATCAAGATGCATATGTGGAACACCTAATTTGGACTCCATATGAAAGAGTTGTGGCTTCGGAAAGATTCTGCATCTGGGCAAACCGGTCAGACCTGTTTTCCAATCCGGTCAGACCGGTTTTGGTCCGAATTTGAGTAGGTTTAGGACTCTGAATTTTATACCATATTGTAACCGACTCAACGGGGTAAGACCATCCCACCCTATAAATATAAAGGGCCAAAGGCCGATTGAGTATCATCCAATCGATCAAAAACACTTTCGTTTATCTTTTTACTTTTTCTCTTTGCCCTACTTTTCCAATCTACTATTTGCTGTTCCTCCTTCGTCTCTACGTCGATTGAGGGCGTCCTAGGCGGCCTGCCGACTCTAGGACAACCCTGCGTGCGTTGCCCCGACGGGATCCTGCCCGGACGACGCTCGAAGGTCTACCGCCGGTTCACTCCGGCAAACCTGTCTAACCGCTCTGCATAGGCGGCCTGACCGCTTTGTGTTGAGGTGCTGCAGCGAGCCCCTCTACGCATCGTTTGTTGGCCGCAAATTCATGCCAAAAGATTTGGCGACTCCGCTGGGGACGAAAGAAGATCAATCAGCTATCATGGCCGGTAGTAAACTACCTAAACCCGCTGATGTCGATGCTGCAAATATTGCAAGGCCGAAAGTTGAACAAACGTCGGCTGAAGATCAGAAGGCACTTGCTGAAATCAGGAGAAAGATCCGTGAGCAAAAAGAGCGGGAGATCCAGGACTGGAAGATGAAGCCGCGAAGCAATATGTGTCGCACTTCTCCATGGATCGACAAGGGAACATCAAGAAGGACAAAGATGTTATCATCGACATTCCCACACTGAAGGTACAAACCAATGCTCCTCCTGAAATTAATTCAGAAATTGCAAATTTTATTGATAGAGCTGTCAGTGCTAGCTTTAATAATAAATTTGTTGCCATGGGTGAAAAATTTGAATCTACGATTAATTCTCGTTTAGAAAACTTAGAGGCCAAATTTGATAAACAATTTTCCGGTAGTAGTGTCAATGCATCTACTTCTAATACCGAAAATTCTAAAGGTAGCGCACCAGTCCACCACATACATAGCCAGACTACCGTTGGTACTTCGGCTGGTGGAGGGAATGTGATGGCTGCTACTAATGCTATGATGCCGCATACAGTTGTGTATAATGAGCCATCTACAAGTGCTAATAGTTCGTTGCATCATATTCCTAGTACATTGCCGAATCAAACAGCAACATATAGCACACCAAAACCCACTCTAAATCAAACACCACATCCTGGATCAGCTAGACCTAGAACCGTTTCGGGGATGGAGGGACTTAGAGAAGAGATACTTGAAATATTTAGACAAACTTTTGGTACGGAGCCTAAAATTAAGAGTCGGTCATATCAAAGACCGTATCCTGAGAATTATGAGTATATCCCATACCCACCACGATTTAAAATACCAGAGTTTATTAAATTCAGTGGAGATGATGGTAGAAGTACATTAGAGCACATAGGCCAATTTACTATACAATGTGGTGAAGCTGCTTCTAATGATATTTATCTTCAATATTAGCAAAAGTATAAACTGAGTTGGGTGGCAAAGAAATAAACCAAGTAAATGCAGCACCCGATAGAGATAAAGGAAATAATCTCATTTTACAAATATCTATGATTATTTCTTTAATGGTGAAACTGAGTTAAAATTGTCAAATCTTGTATCGGTTAAGCAAAAACAAATGAGTCTGTTTCTGAATATATTAGAAGATTTAGAGACTCTAGAAACCGATGCTATAGTTTGACAATTTCTGATAGAGATCTAGCTGATCTTGCTTATGCTGGTTTGCTTGATGTTCATAGAGAGAAGCTAGATGGTCAAGAATTTCTAGATGTGAGTCGGTTGTTGCAAAAAGCTCTAGCTAATGAAAATCGACTTAAAGAATCTAGGAATTCATAAAAAACCAATGACAAACATAATCGTCCTATTTATTATGCATCTGATAATTCGGACGATAAGAGCAATAATGTTTATAGCGCTGAATTTGTGTGCTCAGCAAAAGATAAGCCTAGCACTTGTGATTCTCTAAAGCCGGTCCGCAAGAATCGGCAAGAGGAAATTAAATATACCTTTGATGTAGCCAAGTGCGACAAAATTTTTGATGAGTTGTTGAAAGCTGGAAAAATTAGAATAACTCATACTATGCCGCCATTAGAAGAGTTGAAGAGACGCGCTTATTGTAAATTTCATAATTCTTATTCTCATGCAACAAATGATTGTAATGTATTTCGGCGGCAAGTACAATCGGCCATTAATGAAGGCCGTTTGGCTTTTCATCCTATGCAGGTTGACGCTAATCCTTTTCCTATGAATACCATTGAGATACGAAATCCTAAAGTGCTAATTCGGCCACATCAAGCCGAAAAGGCCGTTGGAAAAAATGTAATCATTGGAGATGATAGGCCCACTGATTCAGAGGTGATAGAGGTACAGAAAAAGGTCCCTCAAGAAACTTTAGTGCTTGGGGGGCAAGGCCAAACAAAGAAGACCGGCAGCGCGCCAACCGGTCTGACCGGTGTCCCAGACCGGTCTGACCGGTGTCTCCAGAAAAATTGAAAAAGTCCCAAGCTCAAGAAAAAGATGAAGCCGACCTTTGAGGAGCTTTTGGCTAAATACAAGAAGAAGGGAGCAAGCCAAAAGCAAGGGAGTCGGCCAAGTGAAGGTAAAAAATCAAAGCTTCCATCAGAAAATCAAAATGAATCTTGTTCTTGCAAAACTCAAGTAAATTATGCTGCTGCACCTTATTCATACGTTGGACCGACCTCACCATGGTCCTGGTCATATCCTTGTTATTATTCACCTTTAGATTATAACAATTTACATATGCGCTTATATATGATTCAATATGCTCCTACGACTTACATATGTAAGTCATGGTTCAACACAAAGACCGTTTGTTGTTAATAATAATCTGGTCAGAAGTACACCTATTGACTCTAAAGGAGGTAAGAAGGACATTAAGAGAGATTTAAAATACTCACAGCCGAGGTGGTGTCCCCCAGGCTTGTCTCATACTCAAAAAAGAAGATTGCAGTGGATGCGGAGGCAAGGATCAATGGAGCAACAAGCAAAGGTCATACCAGCAAAGTCAGCAACTACTAAGCAGGTATGGAGGCCAAAGCAAGTCGTTCCTTGAGTTAAGAACAAGTTTATGCCCGATAAAACAATTATCGCCCTTAGGAGCAATATATGGACGATGTACTGTTAATCATCGTTCTTAAACAATTTTGATCATTATAGATGTTTTCTGCTACGCAAGGTTTGCAAGAAAACGGGGGGCATATGTTGACGACCAAAATTGGCAGGCTGTGCAAACCGGTCAGACCGGTTTGGATAAAGTTGTTAAAATGCAGATTGGACTTCACCATTGCGTAGCTCTCGTCGAGACGATCAAGATGCATATGTGGAACGCCTAATTTGGACTCCAAATGAGAGAGTTATGGCTTCAGAAAGATTCTGCATCTGGGCAAACTGGTCAGACCGGTTTTGGTCTGAATTTGAGTAGGTTTAGGACTCTGAGTTTTATATCATATTATAACCGACTCAATGGGGTAAGACCATCCCACCCTATAAATATAAAGGGCCAAGGCCGATTGAGGATCATCCAATCGATCAAAAACACTTTCGTTTATCTTTTTACTTTTTCTCTTTACCCTACTTTTTCAATCTACTATTTGCTGTTCCTCCTTCGTCTCTACGTCGATTGAGGGCGTACTAGGTGGCCTGCCGACTCTAGGACAACCCTGCGTGCGTTGCCCCGACGGTATCCTGCCCGGACGACGCTCGAAGGTCTACCGCCGGTTCACTCCGGCAAACCGGTCTAACCGCTCTGCATAGGCGGTCTGACTGTTTTGTGTTGAGGTGCTTAGGGCTGGACAAAAAACTCGTGGCTCGATAGCTCGCTCGACTCGGCTCATTAGTGGCTCAGCTCGGCTCGGCTCGTTTTAAATTGTTTACGAGCTGAGCTAAGGTTTTAGCTCGGTGTATTAATGAGCCAGCTCGAGCTAGCTCACGAGCCGCTCACGAGCTATAACAAACCAGAGTCTATAGTCAAACATGTATTTTATTTGTTTGATTTACTTATATCTGAATGGTGAAGTGGTGGTGGCCATGATAATTTATGTAGCTGTGATATCGCGTTGTGAATTACTATTGCTTCTATCTTATTTTTTAGTTTAAAATATGTGAAGAATAGTTGTCTTTATTTTAGTGTGCCATAAAAAATTTTGTATGAGAAATACATGTGTGCTCATGATAAACGAGCTTGCTCGCGAGCTAATCGAGCCGGCTCGAGCTAACAAACGAGCCGAGCTGAGCACCTTCTGTGGCTCGCTTCGTTAACGAGCCGAGCCGAGCTGGCTCGTTATGTTAACGAGCCAGCTCGAGCTGAACCGAGCCGAGCCAAGCCAGCTCGATATCCACTCCTAGAGGTGCTGCAGCGAGCCCCTCTACGCATCGTTTGTTGGCCGCAAATTCGTGCCAACCGGTTGTTAAATTTCATGGCAGATATTCTTAACAAATAGAGTCACAATAATCCACATCACTTGAAACCATATCCTTGTGCCGTGTGGCTAGATACAATGGTGCTGATGCTGTTTTCAACGGATGGAGCACGGCAAAAGAGGGGAAAACTACACAGAGCTCGGGTCGGGAGAGCTCCTGCAATCACCATGCTGAATCATTCATGACTCGGCGTGTATTTGAACTCTTTCCAATTGAATATATGGAGCTTCTGCCATTTGTTTTACAATAGAAAATTTCCCACCAAGTGCCACTGAGGCATTGACCTGATTAGATTGCACTATTATTGTGAGATTGCACTTCTTTTTGGGAACAACAAAGCTGAAATAATCCTGGGGAATCTGATACCCATACAAAAGCTGCTCCTGCACCTTTTGCATTATCATGATAGTGTGCTATTACTGTAACCGATAGAACCCCTGAAGTTTTTCTGCCTTGTTTCTTTATTCTCCATTTGTATTATATTTCTCTTGAAGGAATTTGATTCTTTTTTGTCCCACAAAGATTTTCTTAGAAACAAAAGGAGGACTGTAGATACTCACTTTTGTGTTCTGACTTTTCTCGTGGATCTCCCTGCCTAGGATCCCGCGTCCTCGTTGGATTGCCACTGCTTTGATGCACTTTGAACTGCAGATGCTACACCGGCACTGGCAAACAACTGTGCCATCCTCTTCTTGTGTATATACTGTAGAGTTCTACTGGAGTTGCTTGCTGTAAACAGTCCCAATGGAACTGTAGCGAATTAATCGAATGCTACTCCCTCCATCTCAAAATATAAGATCCTGAAGCATTCAAACTCAGAAAACAACAGTGAAAGGAAATGATATCTATACCCCTCATTTACACTATCCACCAACTCTTCACCCACCCACCAACCCCATCTACTTTTGTCCTATCCTTTCAGGACCTTATATTTTGGTACAAATTTTAAACTTTTCGGGTCCTAATATAATGGGACGGAGGGAGTAGGTTCAAACTGGATCCTCATTCACTCTTCTTGTCCTAGGACGATATGATTTGTCTTTTTCTAGGAGTATATCATACAGTACCACTCAGACACTCGGAAGCAACAAACAGGTCGATTATCTTAGTTTGTTTCAGACCTTCGCGGTTGAAATCGTCAGACACTATTGAGGTTACACTTCGCGGCGCGGCGTGTTTTTTCAGGTGTACGGGCGTCTCCGACGCATATCACATTTCGCTCACGAATCATCAGAGATTCAGGGGACGCGGGTGATCGGAGGCGAGCAGTGTGCGGATTGAGTTCTTTCACACTGGAATTATGATCGTCACCCGTCAGATCAGATCCCAGCCGTACTCGTACCGCAAGCTGCGATCTTATCTCGCTGTACACCTCTCCTCACGCACGTACAGGATCCGGCAGATGTCCCCAGGAATCGTTTCAGTATATTCAGTTAGTAGGACTGTTATATCTGCGTCACTGCGTGTACTCAGTGTTCAGCACTACTGTTCATAGCTCAGTTCAGGCAAGTATGCAACTGCTAGCATGCAGTTGACCCGACGTTCGTACCTGGAAATCCAAAACGATGACAGTTAATTAAGGATTAAACTATTCCGTATGTCACCGGTACCGTAATGAGGTTATCCGTAATCTGTTTTATTGAGAATGCCCAACCCTATGGCCTACTTTTGTTTTTGAAAACACCCTGGTGCCACGTGCTTGCACGGTATTACACAATGTGCACACGGGCAAAACGGGCAACATGAAACGAAAAATGAAATAGTGTTCAGATCCTGGCTTCACCCTGGACCAACAGAGATGCAATCATGCAGGAGGTGCACGTGAACAACTAAAGTAATACTTTCGCAAAAAAAAACTAAAGTAATACGGGAAAAATGAAAAAAAAATGCAAAATTGCAATAATACATTCACTCCAGACTGACTCGACATCCAGCCCAAGCCCGCAAGCCCGACGGAATGAATGGAACGGGCCCCGAAAAAGGGCCGAAATGTACGCGCCGCCCAAATCAACATCCGTCATCGCGGCCGGCCGCCAAAAGCTATCAAATCAGAACAGAACAAACTACAGGGCAGGCGCAGCGGAAATGGCGTCCCCCGTCTGCACCAACGCCGCCGCCGGCACCCGCGCGGGTCATGGTCTCCCCGTCCCGCGCCGCGGGCCGTCTCCGTCCTCTGTGCCCGTCGGGCTCCGCCGCCGCAGCCTTCCTCAAGGTATCTGTCAAGGGCGGGGGAACGAACTCCATCAAAATACGCTCCGGTTTCGCCGCCCACTCGCTTCGGAATTGACGACCACCTTTTGTTTTGGTGTGCCCGTCCAGGGTTGATCCTGCGCTGCGCCGGCGCGGATTGGTCCGAGCCGGCGTTCGTGACCGTCGCGGAGAAGCTCGACGCGGCGGCGGCGGCAAGGAAGGCGCGAGCGTTCGCCGGGGCCGGCAGCGAGGAGGAGAAGGGTCGGGTCGATACCATCAACGCCAACGGTGTGAGCAGTGGAACGGTGGAGGAGCCGGTGGCGGTGCCGTTCGCCCCGTTCGAGGAGAGCGTGGTGTCCGTGGACAGTATCGGGAACGACGCGCTCAGCCAGGTGCTAGGCAGTAAGGTGAAGTATTTCTATGTCGCACGCAGGTTGTTTGTTCTATTGCGTCCGAGGTAGCGTGTGGTTACGTTCTATGGAGTATTTGAATTTGAATGCATCGGTTACGAAATGTAAACAATAAATTATAAGTGGTTACTAATTCAGTAATGAAGCACATAGGAAAATCTGAAAGGGGAAAGAATCATCTGGCTGATAACAAACAGATTGAAGAACTGTACCATATCATGCTCAACTAGTCAGCTAGAAAGAGCAGACAGTGGAATGCATTACCCAAAAATGCCACTGCAAAATATTAAATCAGATTTCTTATTGGACATGTGGGGATGACTTTGGCCTGTGGTGTCTTTGTGTACAGAAGAATTTTCATTAGCCTAACTAATACTTGGCAAGCCGTTCATGATTAAAGAATATTGTGGATATGCAGGACTGAGCCGTATAAACAATACTATGGCATTTTAGCAAATGGGGAAAACCAATAAAGCTAAATGGTTCTGATGTGATTAAGATTGAAATGACAGCTCTAGATGTCCCAGTATGTTAAGAAGTTGGTAAATTTTAATTTAAACAGAGGTCAGTAGGGTAACTACTATAGCTTGCCCAATGTTGTTCTGTGCTTTGCATATTGCAGCTTACATTTCAGAAATGATCTTTAGTTCGATCAACCAATATAAACATATGGCTTGACATGGTACATACAGTGATTATAGTATCAGTACTCTCAATCCATTTGGAACTTTGATGTTATGGGCACTTCTGTCTGAACGTTTAAAGGAGTTATAACTCATTGCCCTCTTTCTGTCAATCTATCCTTTTATTCGTCATTTGCTTGTTCAACTGCTAGCTCCTTATGCACTCTTTTTCTTGTTTCTATTATTAAATTCTGATCTTGATAGGAGCTGAATTTATCATTCTTGTTGCCCAGTGCTAACTCTGCCTTTCTTAATGCAGCTGAGCTTCGAGGAGGCTTCTACATATGTCATATACGGCACTGGTGCTTTCTTTGCTGGGTGGATCCTGTCAGCTATTGTTTCAGCTCTTGATTCCATCCCCTTGGTCAGTAGTTATCGAGTTTTGCATAAACACAGAATCCTTTGCACTTTATAAGTAGTGCAACTGATTATAGTCCTATCTGCAGCTCCCAAAGATTCTGGAAATCGTGGGCCTTGGGTACACAATATGGTTCGGCACACGGTATCTTCTTTTCAAGGTACGCGTCTCCCTGTTTCCGAAGCACGGCTCCTTGTCTAGTTTCGCAAATCCACTACCACCGCTTTTATGTGCGGTCTACTATGTTTAGGCTTCTGAACTTTGTCTTCACCACGTGCAGGAAAACAGAGATGAGCTGATCGTCAAAGTTGAAGACCTCAAGAGGAGAATTGTTGGATCCGGTGATGAATGATAAGCTTGGACGTGATTGGGCTTCAGTGCCTTCTTACAGTTAGGCTTTTCGTTTTTAAAAAACCCAGTTAAGGATTATCAATCTTTGCCGCTGAAACAGTAAAGACAACACCTTTGATATCCACTGCTGTTCTGGATCACTGCGTTAAGTTCCCTGCTCACTTTCGTCTGAATTCTGGAGCCTGAATACGTTTAAGTCCTGGCTGCTATTTTCCATAGCTCGCACTGAAGATGGATGCGATATATCATGGATTCACGACCGATTTTATGGCAGGTCGTTCATTTGCATCCCAAATGAAAATGTATTCACGGCCGATTTTATGGCAAGTCGCCATTTCCATGCCACATGAAAATTTTTGGGTAGCCACTTTGCATCTCGGCACTAAAGTCCAACCTGTAACTCGAAGGGACCTCGCGCCTGAAAAGCTCGCCCAAGCCCAATTCTGAAATCTCTCATGGCCGTCGCCGTCTCTGCTAGCCCACAGCGCGGGCCATTTCAGCCCAAGTGCCCAAGCCCAACCGTTAGGCCATTTCATCCGGCCGCGCGCATCTCGTCACTTCCAGCTCGGCTCATCCCCGTGAACGCCGAGACGGCGGAAACCAACCGCGCCACCGGCCGCCGACCATGAAGCCACCGCCCGCGCCCAGCAAACCGCCGCTGCCCTGGATCTCCCCGCTCCAGTACCGCAGCCCCGCCCGCGGGGCGCCGCCCTCCCCGCCGCCCCCACCTCCCCGCCTCGTCTCCTCCCGCGGCTGCTCCGGCGTCCTCGACGAGCTCCTCGCCGACCTGCGCGATCCCCGCAACACGTACCTCCCCAGGCCCAACACATGCGTCTACAACATCCTCATCAAGCACTATGTCAAGAGCGGGGAACTGGAGACCGCGTTCAAAGTGCTCGACGAAATGCGTGAGTACACCTGCGCGGACGTGAGGCCGAACCTGGTCACCTACTCAACCTTGATCGGAGGGCTCTGCCGTGGGGGCAAGATGAAGGAAGCGTTTGAACTATTTGAGGACATGATCGAGAAGGACCGAATTGTGCCGGATCAGCTGTTGTACAATGTGATCATAGATGGATTCTGTAAGTTAGGACAGGTGGAGAAGGCACGTGCCATCTTTGGATTTATGAGGAAGAACGAGTGTGAGCCAAATGCCTTCAACTATGCCACTCTGATTAATGGGCATTGTAAGAAAGGGGACATTGGGGCAGCAAGGTCGGTGTTCGAGGAGATGGAGAATGCTGGTGTCCAGCCTGATGCTGTCAGCTACACGGCGCTGATCGGCTGCCTTTGCAGGCATGGGAGCGTGGATGAGGGTATCAATCTTGTTCTGGAGATGAAGGAGAAGGGATGTAAGGCTGATGTTGTCACATACAATCTGGTGATAGAGGGCCTGTGTAAAGATGGGCGGATGGTTGAGGCAATGGACCTGCTTGAGAGCGTGCCACTGGAAGGAGTTCAGTTGAATGTTGCCAGCTATCGGATTGTGATGAATTGCCTGTGCTCCCGTGGGGAGATGGATAAGGCAGTTGGCTTGCTGGGCTTGATGCTTGGACGAGGGTTTGTACCTCACTATGCAGCCTCAAACAACTTGTTGGTTGGTCTATGTGATGCTGGGCGTGTAACAGATGCAACGATGGCATTGTATGGATTGGCTGATCTGGGCTTTATGCCAGAGGCTAGTTGTTGGGAAAGGCTTGTTGAGATTGTCTGCCGAGAGAGAAAGCAAAGGAGATCTACTGAGCTACTGGATGTCTTGATTGGTGTAGGTTGAGGAAATGAACTCACCAGAGCATGGATTTTCTTTTGACTGATTTGATAACCAAAGGGAAGATAAGGTTAGAACCAGGTGCGAAGATCTCTCCAACAATGCAGCGATGATACTACTAGTAAGAAATGACATCTACAAAAGATGAACAAGCACGGTGTCTCTGACAAATATTTTCCCCCCGGCCTGGGATACTTCCCTTTTACACTACACAATGGAAATCACAACAGCCTTACAGGATTGAATGGATGTTCAGCTACGAATGAAGGAAAAACTGCCAGGCCTTGCGGCAAAGTGGCCAACCTTCATCATTCTCCTCCTTTCTCCAGAGAGTTCACCGGGGAGGTAGTCCAGCATGAGGCAGAGCACCGGGTTGACACTCGGAGGAACCTGCCTTGCCGTTGTCAACTATGGTAAACAATAGTGCGGTACAGGAAATAACCTGCTATTGCGAACAGTGCTGATGATGAGCCGGTTTGGATTTCACCAAAAATGTTTTTTATATACTTTATTTTTACTGCAATTCGAGGGGTTGGTTGTTCTCTGAACTGGTGTGTGCAAAGCGTTGTGTTTTTATGTATGGGGCCCTCCCCGAGTAAAATAATCCCTCTGTCTTAAACTTTGTGGAACTCGTGTTAATGCTCCTTTCGAGCTAACGCACGCAGGCATGGTCCAATGATCGTCTCGTGATTTAAAAAGGAGCAAATTCAGGTTCAACCTTGTTAATTTCTGATGTAAATTGTCACGAAAGGCCCGAGTCTGATGTTCATGTTCATTTGAAAGTTGAAACAAGCAGACAGCTTAATTGAGCAGGCTACTTGTACTTCCTGAATTCTACATTCTCCCTTGAAACAACAACACCTGACAACCCTCCTTTATTCAGCCAACGATCCATGCATAAATTTCAGACACTACCAATACACCACACAACACAATGCAGCACCGTTTATAAATAAATACAGCAACTAATAACTTAGAGGCACGAACAGCGAGCGATTGAACAGGAATCGATCAGAAGGCGGCATGCAGAAGAAGCCAACGCGACGGCCGACCGGACGCCGGCGGCGGTGGGCGAGTCAGAGTCACCGGGTGGTCGGTCAGTCGTCGCGGCAGGCGGAGCTCTTGGGCTTGACGATGAATTTCATCTGGCCCATGGTGCAGTGGATCCCGCCGCGCTCCCCGCAGACGAAGTAGTGGTGCTTGCGCTTCTTGAGCACGAACTCGAAGCCGGAGCCGGCGCCCTGCGTGACGCCGGCCACCAGCTTGGCCGCCTTGAGGTTGCACGACTGGTAGTCCGCCAGGTTGCGCATCATGTACACGCTGTGCGCGTGCACCGTCGCGTTCGGCGGGTCGTACTTGAACACTGCAGCAGGAGCAGGAGCAGTAGTGTTCCAAACCATCATTCATTCACAGATGAAAAAGTGCTTTCAAAATGCCCAAAATGTAAACTTCGGGCTCCAGCGTGACTGACTGAAATCCTCCTATAGGAAATTACATAAAGTTGCTGTATACACGTACCAAGGGTGTCGTTCTGGAAGAAGGGGCCATTCTTGATGACCCAGTCGGTGTAGTTGTACCCCCACGTCCACCGCGCCGCGTCCCCGACGACGAACCGCTCGGCGCGGGACGCCTCCGGCACCAGCACCAGCAGCGCCACGACGACGGCCGCCGCCACCAGCGCCGCGCTGCTCCTCGCCTCCGCCGCCATCGATCCCAGCTCTCCTCACCTCAACAAAGCAAGCTCTACGCCACACGTGCTCCACCAAGCTAGCGCGCACTCGGTTAGCAGCTGCACTTGTTAGCTGATTGGCCGCTTGGGTTCGTGGCTGGCAATGGCATGACATGTCGCGACGCCGAGCGGGTTTATATAGGAGCAGAGCAGAGGACAGGGGGTCGGTCGGCCAGAGTCCAAGCGTTGGGCTTGCCTGATCGGTCAGGACACGCTCGCGTGATGATGGCGCAAAGTTGACCACACCATCACGCCGTGGCTCGACGACGGAGAGGTCGCCGGCCGGCCGGCCGGGCGGGCCGGGTCGTTAATCTGGGGGCCTGGCCTGGCCTGGGCGGGGCCGGAGAGACCTGGAAGATAGGAAAAAGGTGACGTGCCAAGTCGCTTGTTCGTGATCGCAGGATCGACCGGGGACGGCGTGGTTTTCGGTTAAAGCAGCACCGCACTGGCCGGGCGTGAAGTGAACACACGAGGCCCGGCGGCCATTGGTGCGCCATTAGCGGGCGTGCTTAGTGGCCGTGTTCGATGGGGGTTGGTGAGAGGTGGAATTCGGCATCATCTGCTACCGTAGCTAGGCTACTACTAGTATACTGCTGCTGCTTGCGCTTAATTTGCCGTGGCTTTCCGTGTGTGCCGCAGGGTGGGAGTTGTGTTTGTGTGTTCCCTTGGTGCGGGTCCTTGGCATGATTACTGTTGAGGATTAGGGCGGGGTGCGAGATGATTAGGCGTGATGCGCCGAAATTAGCTGGACGCAACATGGAAGTATATGTATGCATATGTACTCATGCTTCATGATCACGTCATGCTGAGGGCGGCAGTGCTTGTTTGGTCAGTAATTAGTTCAGTATAGTGCTATATGCTTTGTCGTTGTTGCGATTAACAGAAACTTTGTTTTTTTTATTTTGCCGTGTTGCTTGGTTTAGCGCGAAGCAATTATATTAGTCCATGTTTGGATCGATCGCGACCACCGTCAGACACTCCAAGCAAGAAGGTCAGCTTGTGGTCAAGCATCAGTTCGTCGACGTTTCCAGCACGGGTAGGATCTGGCCATATGCCACTTGCTGGGGGCTGCACTAGAGAATCGCTTACCTTTCAATCTTTGGCATTCATGCTCTTGATAAGGTACGTTTAACTTTGGGATGCAGACACGGAGTTTCGTCGTCGGTGATGTAAGGCGTGCACGCTCCAACAATCACAGCGTTTAAGGGAGATCACAGGCTTGCTTGCGCTTCGAATTGCCGTAACAACTGTTGGCTCTCGCGTGTTCTCTGCAGCATCACGCCTGTATGATCGGCGTACATGTAGTATACTACATGTACATCCTCTCCGTCTGTATTTCTGTAATCTACAAAACTGTAGTGCGTGGTAACTGGAAAGCGTACTTCATCATGACTTCATGAGCGAGTTGCTGTATCCAAAGTGTAGTTCGGTCACATGCTGAGAGCCAGTAGTTCGATCATGAAACTGCATTGTGCTAGAGGCACTGTTGGCGCAGGGCGTCGTCGTCCACACACGCATTCGTGTGGTGCGTCCGATCCAGTACGTAGCTTGGAAGACAAGATTAGAATGTGCGGAGGAGCTCAGTGATCTCGCAGGTGCATAATATACATTCGATTGGCAAGTCTTCATATCATCGGGACCGGCCATTCCGAAAGTGGCAGTAGCATAGAGTACACACCACCCCGTTCGTTTCAGCCTTCAGGCTGGCAGCAGGACCTTGCTTTTGCTTTCTCGATGTACGTATGACTACGATGAATGATATGATTTGGAGCTTGCTGTTGGAGTGTTGGTAGCACATAAACTGGCTCTTGAAATATCTAATCAAAATATGGTGAAAAAAGGATGTAATTATCTGTGTGCGCACGCGCTCGCAAAATTCCAGCTGTATGCTTACTAGAACTAGAACAGAATGTGTATTATTATCTTATTATTGTAGCTGTTGAATTGTCAAGATTCACAAAATGCAATCCCATACATTTTTAGATATTTTTAGGGAGAATTTTAAACAACACTATAATATTATAAGACTGGATTACAGTAATATAAAATAAAGGCTAAGAAGTATTTCCATGTTAGTTTGACGAGAATATCAAAATGGGGTAAACCAATAAAAAACAGTACACAGAGAGCATCCTCCGAGTCCGACGCACGCGTTACGTGCACGCAAAACTTCCGCCACGGACACGCCCAAACAGGCAAACAGAGGACATGGACCCAGAGTCCCAGAATACCAAAACGTGGGGAAGTGAAAACAAAAAAAACAAGAGCGTCGGGCCTGATTCAGAGTCTGGCAACAAGAAGCAGATAAAAGGCACAAAAAGGCGTGAAATTGTGAATCGTCAGATTGGCCACAACGGTCCCCAGTCCACACAAAACGGAACGGTCTATTGGCATGACTTGCTGCATTGTAAGTTGCACTGTTAAGTTCAATGTCCTAGGTTTTCTGAAGAACAACACTGGGACACACGCAAGAATTGCTACTTCTGTAGTAAAGAAAACAAAAGCTTTCCATCCCCCCACTATGTTTCCTTCTATCTAAGATAGGGAATCTGCATTTTCGCTGCACAGGTTCCCTGGTTACTCCTGCAACAGACAGCATGGAATAATGTCAGCATATCGACGTTAATATGCCGTTGAAGAAGAGATATTTGGAATTTATGTTCTGAGAGTGATTCAGACCTGTCCCAGTATGTGTCCCAGATTTTTAGCTAACCAAAGTTTCTGCTGGGGGAAAGAAACCGCGGATCAATTGTTCTCCTACAAGACAGTGAAGCAACCATTATTTCCATCACCTCTCTAAGTCCCAAAGGATAACAAAATGAACTGGTGTTAGAAAATTACTTCGCTGCTCTTATCAGATTTTCCAGAAGGTTGGAACATCCTAGCAAATGCCTTGCGCTCCTGATCTCTTCTGTCAGCAATCTGTAGCAGGTTTTAAACTGTCAGCAACAAATCGCATGAATTTACAATGTCATCTACAGGTTATTAGACTAACCTTCTTCTTTGCAGCCGCTAGCTCTCTTTTGATTCCACCTAATGGTGTTGAAAACAGGACCCAATAGATTGTCAGTTGCAAGTATAAATTGCAATGCTACAGCCGAGAGTAAAGAGAGCAAACCATCATTTGGTTCCAGCTCCAGTGCGTGCTTGAAGCTCTCCACTGCTGCATCAATGTCATTAAGTGCAATGTGTGCCTGAAAATTGCACCAAGTGCTTGGTTAAGAAAGACATTTCAGCTCAATCACATCTTGAGAGCTTGAGACATCAGCATTGATACCCAATTGGAGGACGACCTAGTAGTATAGCAACCAAAAGAACAGAACACCGTGCTCCCAAGCTTTTAGGGGATCATTTTTCTAAGTCAATCAGAACAGCAAAAGAAGAGCCTACCGCAAATAATTTCTGGGCTGTAACTCCAACTTCAAAGTGTTAGTAGAGCTGCGCTGTAAGTTTTTGCTGTGGGTTTGACAGTTGACCCCATGCTGAGATTCAATTTTTACCAGTATAATCCTCACACATTAAACATGGACCTCACGGCATAGAGCAGCCAAGCTCTCTTGCCCCCGCCTTTATCTCAAATGCTCTTCTTCCTTGAATCTTTTTAATTTCCATTTCTAATCATCCTCTGACCTGAGGATCTATCTAATGTTTTTTCTAGTGAAGCCATGTTGTTAGGGTCCCAACCATAACACCAACCATAACACCATGAGACTTGACAAAGATACAGGGGATACTGGAGACAGATGGGCAACACTATGGCAGGCTAGGGTTGGACAAGTGGCTGCACAACAACCACGAGATTATAGCAGCATTATTTCATGATCGAGAGCACCTTGCCCTGCAGGTTTCCTAAATCCTCTGATATTGTAGTTAACTGCTAGACTGCTAGCCTGGTTTAAGAAAAGGCTCATGTTAGTGGATAATGACCAGCTGATGAGGACCCTAATTGGAACTAAAATTTTTGAAATGAAACAGTTCAATTTCCACACGAACATTTTCTGCATATCAAAGTGAGGCTAAAGTTCTTTGGCTGATCTATTCATGCTGTCCTCAGAAACTTGAGTAACCGTATAGTCTTTTGTGTTGTATGTAAGGAAAACATTTATATACTCCGTACTTGTGTATTTGCAAATATGCGAGTGTCATTTTTTTGCATTTAGCTACATCAATTTAATATCACTATTAAAGGTCTATGTGATGCTGGGCGTGTAACAGAGGCATTTAGACTGGCCAGCTCACTCAAATCCTGGTTGCTAACATTATGGTGTGAGTACTCATATGCCATACATACAGATAAGTCACTTCAACAGAAGTATTCAGTAACAAAGGAAAGTATTACTGCACAGTGAACACTTTCACTGAAAAGTGAAGCATGAAACAGCATTTTATGCAAGAGAATTAACTCAGGGACTGCAATGAACAAATCATACAATATAAGTAGTTGAACTAAGCTATATGTAGGCATGAGCAAACAAATTATATGATAGAAGTCAGTCAACCTGTCCTTGCCGGAAAAAAGCCTTAGCATTTCCCTCCCTTTCACGCAGTGCAAAATCCGCATCCAACAAAGCACCCTTCAAATCTCCCAACTTTAATTTGCATGCCTGAAAAAGTCATATATGCCATATATTATTTTGAGGAAACAAGCCATAATTGGTATGTGCTGACAGCATGGCATTATTTTGTATGATCCAAAGAAGCGTTATATAGTATCGTGAGGCCAATGATAAATCATCAATGTACTGTATGCTGCTGAGCTGGTGCACAGAAATAAATTAAATTCATTATAGTTTAGAAAGGTTCAGAAACACTGCAGACAAGAAAGATGATAAGAAAAAATCAGAAAGCAGATTAGAACAGATTGAGAGTAATTTTTTTTAGTACACTACAATAGATTGGTGATAGGGTTTAAATACAATTAACAACAATGATGATTACAGTTAGTCTAAATCCTCACCTGAAATTCAAACGCTCATCTACTTTAAAGCTAAGTGTGTACTGAATTGTAAAGAGAAGCTGACCTAATCTAGTGGACAAGTAATGGAACGAACAAACCATGTAGACATCAAGATATTCGGGCCATGTATCA
This sequence comes from Echinochloa crus-galli, assembly GCA_900205405.1. Lineage (NCBI taxonomy): Eukaryota > Viridiplantae > Streptophyta > Magnoliopsida > Poales > Poaceae > Echinochloa > Echinochloa crus-galli. The sequence continues at coordinate 1,266,889 of OAMR01000340.1, forward strand.
TTCCAAAAGAATGTATACTAGTAGGTACTACCGCGACAAAGCTAGTGATGAGGTAACACTAATATCACTTCTCTTAGATATAAGAATTCCAGATTTTCATCCAACCATCAAGATAAGGAGTGATTAGACTCGGCAAGCAAAACTTACAGAGCTATTAGTGAGTATTATTGACTTGGTTTTCCGCAGTGCTGTGCTCTTCTCTGCATATCAATCAATTTACAATACCAGTAAGTTCCAAGAGACGTGCCTTAATGACCGGTGTGTATCATATGGAAGAAATACAAAAACTGAACAGCAAATTAGAAGCAGTATACTTACCTTCATCTATCTCTTCTTTTTCCCAGCAAACATCCAAATAGCGCAGAGCTTTCCTGTACTTTCTGAGAGCCGCTTTATAGTCCTGTTTCTGTGAGAATAAACACATCAACGTCAACTCCAGATACAGAAATATAGCCTTGGATATTTACAATGGAGAAACATTGTTGCATAGAACTTCATTATTGACGTTTCCTTAAATACATGTACACAGATTGGAATAACATGAGGGTAACATCTCCAATCGCAGAGACAAATACTACCTCCGTTCCAAATTACTATTCGTTGTTAACTTTTTTGTTTAACGTTTGACCATTCGTCTTATTCAAAAAACTTTACAAGCATCATTTATTTTGTCTGTAACTTACTTTATCATCATATATACTTCAAATATAACTTATTAATCTCTATATTTGGACAAAATTTTTGAATAAGACGAATGGTCAAAGATCGTGGAAAAAAGTCAACAATGAATAGTAATTTAGAACGGAGGTAGTACTAAATATCGGATAAAGAAGAGGAGACCAATAATGTAATGTTGAAAACATGAAAATAATGGACAAAGTCACCTTTTGGGACAATTGAAGAATAAGACATACTCTGCCAGGAAATATAGCTGTTATCTCATTAAATTTACTGTAATTTTTTTTATTTCACTCTGGATTGACCCAACTGTAAAACCAATTTGGTTTCAAAGAAAGTAATGGTATGACACCAATATATAAGACAATTCAAACCACTAAGGAAATTACCTTGAAATTGTCATTCCCATAAGCTTTAGCTGACTCCACAGCATCCATCCACCATGAAACCTCTGCAGGCTTCTCTTCTAGATCATTGGGCCAATCCGGATATTTGTCACCATCTTTGAAAAAGTTCACAACTCCATCATCTGCACCTTCAGGAAGTTCCCCACAATCGACAATTTTCACATCAAGAGTGGGGCAGTCAGCTTCTCCAACAGGGACATGCTCAATAGAGCGAACTACACCCATTCCCTTTATCACTCTCCCAAAAACAACATGTTTCCCATCTAAATGAGGTGTCCGGGTAGTAGTGATGAAAAACTGAGAGCCATTTGTGTCAGGACCAGAATTAGCCATTGAAAGCATTCCTTTCCTCTCATGCTTTAAAACAAAATTCTCGTCCTCAAATTTTGATCCATAAATTGACTCTCCTCCTGTACCATCACCAGCAGTTATATCTCCACCTTGAACCATAAACCCTTTAATTACACGATGGAAGCATGAGCCCTGCAATAGTAACAAGTACCAAAGATGTGGTTACTGAAAAGATCTGGCAGCAATTATAGTGCCAAATATGCAGTTGTACGAAGACGGCAGATAAAGAAAAGGTGAAAAATAACAGAGAACCACTCTCATGTACTAGCACAAAGAATACAGACTTTTAGTACGCAAATAACAAAATACAAATACACTTCTGAAGCTAGGACGGCGGGGCCTCAGACAAACAGTGATCACAAGCTTCACTGTCACTTAACTTGATGATTGAATTAAAAACGACAAAGAAAAAGGAGAAGGTGCAAATAGTTGCACCGTCACACGAAGCCCAACACTACTCACCACAGAGTATGCAAGTAACCAAAGCCAAATGTCTCCAACAGATGATCAGGTACCACAACATCCCTGTTCAATGCATCATTTAACTCTGGTAGCCACTAAACTTGTCCGTGACTCATGTCAAAACAATGACCAAACAGGCAAACAGAAACCAAGATAACCGGCAAAGCGAATCTAGATACAGTGATGGCTGTCTCTTCAAAAAGGCTGCTTCTCTGAATGTATCACAACGATAAAAGAAAATCCTGCCAATTTCTCATTCTCACGACCAGGCAGCCAGCCATTGATCCTAATTGGCCTGCCAGTCAGTGAGTAAGATGTTATCGTCAGTGTTTCGTACACATTTTATATAAAGAAAACTTCAATTTGCAGTGCTTTTCTTGAGGCTAGCCAACAAATAGAATATTCTGAAACAAAAGCACCACAGGAATTGTCGTGTATCCCAATTCTTGCACTCATTTTCCATTGCAAACAGTAGAGCGTGTGCTTGAGAGGATGAGAACCTCGGTGTGATCAAATCACAGTAAGCCAAACTGTTTACATACCTGATCGTACACTACAGCAACACTGCTTTTACACATAAACTGAGCTAGTACACTACAGCAGAAGCTAACGTGGCAAGTTTAACAGAAGTGAACAAAAGCTAGCACGGGTCGTACTTGATGAGAGGTTAATATATGCAAGGTGCATATGAGAATGAGGATGATGTCAAAAGGGAGGGGCCCTTGTAACAGTATCAGAACTGGTGGCAGCAGTGCATAGAGTTCACTGCACATCAAAGGACACTGATTTGACATCACAGCACCAGTACTGCTGAGGGAAAAATACAAGAAAAACAAAAAGAACAAGGCAGAACCTTGGAACATCAAAGGCAAATATGCTGGATAGTGTGGGATATCCAGGCATCCAGCTATATGACAAAAGAAAAATACGATACTAACAATGCCAACAGCAAAAAAAAAAAGAAAAAATAGGATCAAATAGTTGATAGGAGGAAGTAAACAATCGCATGAGAACCAAATTACTTAGTAGAAACTGAAAATACTAAACTACCAGGCGCTAGGATGGCAATTCCGCGAAGGGGTCGACTTATACAGAGTAAACTACATCGAAAACAAACCCTCTTATTTCAATATCTCAGGTCACAGGTTACGAAATCTGAAACAAAACACTAGAATAACCAATCGATCGCATAAGAAATAGGACTGTTTCGGTTTTAGCTGCTGAGAACAATTAGGATGAGTCAAATCGCTCCGATATTCAACGTTCTATTGAGTTACAGAGGCACATTTTCAACGCGCAATATTCCCAAATCGAGAGGCGCAAAAGCAACCAAAATTAGAGATGTTAGAATCCAAACCCCTGCACAGCAGCAACCGACCCAAATCACGCAAGGGAGCAGAGGCAAAGCCTCCATGACGATCCAGTCGATCCGTACCAACCTTGAAGTGAAGCGGCTTGCTGCTGGCGGCGCCGATGCCCTTCTCTCCAGTGCAGAGCGCGCGGAAGTTCTCCGCCGTCCGTGGCACCACGGACGCATAGAGCTCTATTACGATCCTCCCCTCCATCTCGCCGCCGATGGTGACGTCCATGAAGCACCTCGGGTTTTTCACCTCGGCCGCCGCCGCCGCCGCCGCCGGTGCTGGTTCCGCGCCGCCGCCCTCCATTGCGATCGCCTGCCGCCGCCGAGACGAAACCCTAGCCCGGTAGCCCTAATGGAAGCTTCTGGAGGCGAGGTGGTGGTGGAGGTGGTGGTGCCTTCGTCGATTATCTCGGGGGACTAACGGCGAGAGCAGCGGGTGGGTTGCGGCGGGGTGGGTGCGGGGGGTTTTATGGTCAGGTGTTCTAAAATCTTCGAGGGGCCGTTTGGCATGCCCGATTTTACAATTTTACACCGTGTGAAATTGAAAGTTATTCAGCGATAGTTTGTACTCCCTTCCCTTCGTTTCATAATATAAGCATTTTTCGATTTTCGTGTATACGGTTGATCATCCGTCTTATTCAAAAATTTTATAAATATATTATTTATTTTTGTATGATTGGTTTATCATTAGATATACTTCAAATGTGACTTATTTGTTTTATATTTTTCTAAAATTTTTTAAATAAGACGGATGATCAAACGTGTTGTCTGAAAGTCAACGAATGCTTATATTCTGGGACGGAGGGAGTACGGAATACTGATGAGATAAATTTGCCTCGCTGAGTCTATTTGACTCGGACCTGTTCTGAAAAAGTCGAGGCTTTTTTTTGAACTTAAGCTGTTTAAGAAGCAAGAATCTGCATGACTTCTATAAGTTTATTATTCGCTATTGAATATAGAAGCATATACCAAACACATCCTCTAAAAAAGCTTTAGCAAATTTTAGCATATGAAAAGTTGGCCATCATTCAGCAAACCATATTGTCATCTTGTTGATAATAATATAAGTTCAAGCCTGCTGTCAAAAGTATGTATATAATTATATAGTCTAATTTAGTCATAGATGAAAGTCACTTGTCTCACTTGGTTATTGTTAATTGCTTTTGATGTCTTCTGGTCCCAATTTTGTTCTTTTTGCCATCAAAGCTCGCCTCGAACTGTCATCTCTATTATAAGAATAAGAACAATCGAATTTATGACATACTACTTTGTAAATTATAGGCTAAACACCGTAAGAGCCCCTTCCATTTGGTTGAAAAAAAGACTTGTTTAGAGGGTTGTTTTTTAGATTTATCTTGCATGACCTTCATAAAAATCACCCCATTTTTCACTAGATACCCCTTCCTCCTACCCTATCCATTTGCATTAATGAGGGTATAAAGGTCCTTTGCTACTATAGAGGGTCTAAAGAACCAAACAATCAAACGCCTATTGAAGCTTACCAGAATTATTGTAACTAGCTGGTTGCACGTGCGCACGCACGTGTGTATATAGAGCTTTAGCTATTCTCATCTCAAATTTAGAGGCACATTATTTTTCGAGTTAGTTGGTCTTTATTTATATGGAGAAAAACTCTTCAATCTTTTGTCTATTAGCAACACGGGATAATTGTGTGTACGTGATAATTGTGTGCACGCGAGGAGTTAGGGGCCCACCTGGCCGGAGGTGGGTACGCGCGGGACGTTGGGTGAAAAAAGTTTTGCGGAGAATGAACTAAAGTCTCTCGAAAGTGTGTTTTTTCTTCTTTCTCACATGTATTTTGACTGCAGTTCCACCTAAAAACATGACACGTGGGTCCTCTGTGAGAGGGTGTGTACGAATATTTTAGGTGGGAAGTGTTTTCAATTCTACTGGATCCTTATAGTATATATAGTTATAGATTCTTTTCATGCGAGGGGCTTAGGTAAACCCCTCCAAATCAAACATGGCCTAAATAGCCTTGAGCAAAACAACTCTGACCCTAAAACAAGTTTACACTAATTTAGCCCCAACCAAAAACAATAAAATCAATTTTTCACATTGGAAAACAATGAGTGGATCTGGCAACACAACTAAACATACCCTAAAGTCAAAAAGGGCAACACGGATAAACATACCCTAAAGTCAAAAAGAGTTAGAGTCAGTTTGCTCCTCCAAAGGCTGAAGCCAGCTTTATATATAAAGGATAACGAAAATACTGAGATTACCAGTTTTACAGGAAGCACAAGTCCGCTGACAACCTAACTATTTACAACTTCCGCAATGGGACCCTCTAGACGATAACCAGAGACAACACGGAACTACTCTATGCGGAACATCTAAAACGCCATGACTCCATCACAGAACATGCAAGATCAGACTGGCAATCGGATCCAAAGCACCAACATCATGGCTGCCGAAGGGGCTCCACAAACAACGCCTTTAGAAAGGCAAAGGCGCCGAGCCGGCGCCAACATTAGGTTTTCACCTTGGAGATCTTCGCAGCCGCCAAAGGGTGTAAACCAAGAGCAACGCCCCCAACAAGAAAACATCATTGCCCGATCCTGCCCGCTAGATCGAAGCTTTCGCTTACGGTTCACCACCCAAAGATTCAGCAACACCAGCCCAAACACTGCTACCGCCGAACAACATCCACACCGCCGCCGCCAAAACCAACGAGCAGGGCCCCATTTGAACTAGAACCACCACCGACTCCGTCGGAATCGGGGAACCAGGGACTCGCCAGTGGCCCGGAGGCCGTCCACCCTCAATTGGGGATGACGCCGAGTGAACGCGTGGAGCACTTGCGCCTAGCATCCTCCCCCCAACGGGACGACACCGAGTGGAACCAATTGAAGACAGAACCATGGACCCTACAGTCAAGAAGCGGAGGAGCAACTGGGACGTAGCCGGGAGGGTATCACTATGAGCCGGTCTGCCGAGGACGTCGACGCGAAGGACGGAGCCAGGATTAGGAACGACGCCTCCCCAGACGCCGCCACCATCAGGGAAACGCCACATCCATCCCTGACCGGAGCAGCGAGCCGCGGTTCGTGGCCTCGACACCGGACCGCCACCACGACGGCCCCTGGTGCCAGCGCCACGCCATCGAAGCCCGCATCTTCGGTCTGCACCTGCAGGAGGCCGGGGCGTAAACCTAGGGGCCGACCCCCAAATCCGGCCACCCCATGGATCCAGAGCCGGCGACACCAGGCACCAGGCTCCACAAGCGGCGCCGGCGACGAGGGAGCCCGTCGTCGCAACAACTTAAGGGCGGGGGGCTCGGAGGAGAGCAGAGAGCGAGGAGGAGAGGGTTGGCATCACGGCCACCGTCTTCACGCCCGCGCGCGAGGGCACAGGCAGGTCGGGCGGGGCGGCGCGGGGCGGGGGAGATGCGCGGCGGGGCCTGGGGGCCGGCGGCGGCATGAGGGGTCCGCGTTTCGAGCGGTGCAATCGTGCATCCGTTAGAGTCAGTTTGGATTCATCGGTTAATTACTAACTAGCTTAATTTAGATGTGACGGATCCAAATAAGATCGGTTAACTTTAACTCTCATCAACTAATTATATATTTGAAAACCCAAAATCTACCCCGAGGGGGCTCTCCATCTAGAGCTATCGCGAGAGCCCCCCTGATCCCAGTCTCTTTTCCATCGGAGGCTCCACGCACGTCTCTATTTCAGTCATGCTCCTACACCGACGACGTCTCATTTTCCCCATCCATTCCTGCCTTCCTGGTGTTCTCCTCGATCCGGCGGATCCACCACCACAACCTCCTCCTCCTCCTCCTCCTCCTCATCCTCCCGCGCGCCTCCGCCGCCGGCGTCGCCAGCCTCCGCATCGCGGGTCCCCAAGGGTATGAGCATCATGGCGTGGCGCCTCTTCCAGTGCGGACACTTCGGGTGCTTCTGCAGCGACGTTGCGTCGCAGTCCCCTGTCTCCGCGTGCCCCTGCTCGTCCCCACCTTGCACCCGCGCCGCCGCCGCCGCCGTCGGGGCCTGCGACATGGAGCTGCACTTCCTCGATGCCCGCTTATACCGCCGCCCCGATGGGGATCCCATTCGAGTCGTATTATTTCTGTTCTGTGTGCGTGTGTTGTTCGTGAGGGATCCCATTCGATTCGATCTGATTGTGTTTCATTTAGGGATTCAGTCTGATTTGTTCGGTTGATTTGGGGATTGAGTCTGATTTGTTCGGTTGAGGTATGCTAGGGTTCAGTTTGGGGATCTCCTAATCAATTTGTGCTGGATTCTCTACAATCTGTCACCATTTTAGAACATAATTTTATCCTAACTATCTAGTTTTGAGTAGGCAACATGTGGGTGCAGCAATTTGGGTCTTATAGAATGTGAGCAATGCCTGGAGGTGTGTATTTCTGCATCTATGTTCTTATTTTCTCCCTAGGAGTTTTAGATCTGCGTAAAATAGAATATGATGAATCTAAGAATATCATTACTGGATCTTTGTTTAGACTTTATTAGATCCATCCTTCCCTATGATTCAGATTGTGCTTTGTTTCATAGATTAACTCTCAAGTATTGATGCAATTCAATTTTGCACAGGTGTAAGTCAGAGCAGTGACCTTGGTAGAAAATGCATGTGGTTATTTTGTTGAAAATGACAGGTAGATGTTGATTGGCACAAAATAAAAGTTACAAAATAAAAGTTTTACGGCTACACATTATATATAAAAATGACTTTATGTCAATACGTATGAAAGTTTTGTACACAACTCATATTCTAAGTTACAGGTGTCAACACCATGCGCGCGTGCGCACACACATACACACAGATAAGTTATAGGTGTGCTTGTAGAAGACTCAACTCGTCCCCTTTTCTAATGTCAATTAGGAAGTAACTTGTCACTATTTATGTGTGTTGAGGAAGTAACTTCTCAGAGTTTTATATGATATAGGAAGTAATTTATCGGTGACTTCAACCATACAGAAAAGTAAATTTAATGTTTTTTGGTTCCTATGTAAATTAGGAAGTAACTTATGTGACTGGTCCTATATATGGAATTTTTCTATATGAGTGTTGCACTATGTGACTGTATGATTTTGTATTGCTTGTTTTTTCTTTTTTTATGTCCCCATTGGGGTTTTTCTAGTTTTATAGGTTGTGGGTGTTTATGTGTTAAGTGCATAGTGCAATCATATTAGCGTGGTAGCTTGTCAGTCTACTTTTTGTTTAGATTACCATTGTGGACGCGCGCGTGTGTTGCTTAGTTTTGTTACTTTCGGTATATCATTAGATTGTGTCCGATATCTTGTCTGTTGTTTGTCAAAAAATTTTGGGTGAATGCTTCTAAATTATGTGCTAATCATAGCTTGCATAAGACATAGCTCATCAATTTTCTAATATCAATTAGAAAGTGACTTATTACCATTTATGTGTCTTTAGAAAGTAACTAATTCATGGAACACTGTTACAATTTTTGGGTGAATGCTTATAAATAATGCGCTGATTATGGAACACTGATTCATGCATTGTTTTTATGACCCTCTTTGTTGAACATATATGTCGTGCTAATTTCTTTTGTGATAATTGGATGGTGCAGTCATATTGGCCTGTTAACTGGTTAGTCTTGCATATATTTACTTTCTGTGAACTTTTTTGCAGGTGTTTCTATGTCAGATAGTGCATATTGGGTACTGCAGGGTCTCTCTTCAATCAGCTGTAAAGACATTAGGTATATTCCGTACACACCTCCCATCTATGTTACTTTACTGATTTTTCCCTTTCACCACTTGAGCTGTCAGCCATATCTGGGGGTGATGGTGTTAGGTCTAACTGTTGAGTACAATGTTGAGAGTATGTGGTCATTGGGGCTAAACCATAAGTACCTATTCTAGTTTTGTTTTTGTATGTCAAGAGTATGTTGAGGGTAAGTTGCTCCTGTTTGAAAACTTATAGAAAGTACTTTAATCAATTAACTACCTTTATATTGATAGTAATATTTTTGCCCCTCACATGAAACATGATATAAACTAACATGCGACTATTTTCACATACAGAAAGTAACTAACCATCAATATTTATGACATAAAATGTAACTTATGGTTACTACTTGTGATACATGAAGTTACTTTTTATTTTGCCCCACTACATGATATGTAACTATGCTGTATTTTTTTCATACCTAATTATCTAGGTCGAGTTTATGATAGGTTTGGTTTTTCAGTTTAAGCTACAAATGGAGAACATACTGCATAACAATGTGAAGTCCGCCAATGATAATGCCGGGAGCAAATGGAGAACATACTGCATGACAATATGAAGTCCGCCAATGATAATGCCGGGAGTTGTGATGGGCAAGTTAAATCTCATTTCCACTAGGATGAAGAAAGAAAGTGAAGGCTGAAGGGACTTCTGCATTTAGTGATGCACAGAAAGGAAAATTAAACAACAAAGAGAAAGCTACAGGTTTGTTCTTACCATAGATTTTTTCCTGGAGAAAGGGATGGATAAGTGCTCTGTATGCAGCACTTGATTTTACTTGTTGAAGATGTAAATATATATGCAAACCAAACATGCATCTACTATTATAAGTGGAAATGATTAATGTAGTAGTTAGCTCCCTCGATATGGGAATTATTCCTATTGATTTTTACAATAATATATGTAAAAAAAGATCCACGTACTGTGTGAAAAAGATCCCGCGCGAAAAAAAGTTCCGACACGTGGTTCGCGGCGTCAGGTGGTGGGGCCGGGGACGGGCCGTGGGTGGCGCCCATCTCCCGTATGGCCGCGCGCGTGGTTTTCTTTCCCTAAATGGAATCTCCACACGTGGTGTACCATAATTAGGGGGCTCTCCAGATAAGATTATCTGGAGAGGGCTCTCCGTATAGTCGCATCCATTTGAAAAAAGGACTTAAGTTGCCAAAAGGATATGGGCCTGTTTAGTTTCTGGTCAAATCATCAAACTTTCAAAAATTCTCTCTCCAAACTTCACTATTCACCTATCACATCAAATCTCTCTCCTCATGCATGGAGTACTAAACGTGGGTAAATAAAAAACTAGTTGTATGGTTTTTATGTACACGACGAGACAAATCTCTTGAGTCTAGTTAGGTCATGGTAGGACAATGTTTACCACAAACAAACAAAAAATGCTACAGTGTGTGATGTGACTTTTTCACTTCACTTTTCACCTTTTCTCAGGAACTAAACACCCCATGGGCCCTGTTTAGTTCCCGGTCACATCATCAAACTTTTAAAAATTCTCTCTCCAAACTTCACTATTCACCTATCACATCAAATCTCTCTCCTCATGCATGGAGTATTAAACATGGGTAAATAAAAAACTAGTTACATGGTTTTGATGTACACGATGAGACGAATCTTTTAAGTCTAGTTAGGTCATGGTAGGACAATGTTTACCACAAACAAACAAAAAATGATACAGTATCTGATGTGACTTTTTTACTTTACTTTTTATTTTTTTTTCCGGGAACTAACACCCTCATGGTCGCGATCGGCTCGGCAGCGGATCACTTCCGTGCTCCGTACTTCCGTAGCACAGCATCGTCGGCGAGGGCACCTCTGTACCTCACCTACGTTGCCCCTAACATTGACCCGTATTCGTTGGTCCCTCACCCACTCGTCCTTCCGGAACCATCTACACGCACGCGCTAGCCTCACACCCAGCGTGGACCCGCACTACTCCCGTCACTTTGGCGCTTCATCCCCTCTCCGCCATTTCCGTTTCTTTCCACAAATTTCTCTCGGCCTTCCAAGGCCGGCCGGGCAGGCTGGCCATCAACTGTAAACACGAAAAGAAAAACTGGCGCTTGGCCCACCGCCCCGGCCTCGTCTGCCTGCCCCAGCACGCCCTCGAGCGCCGCGCTCCGGCTGGCTTTTGGCTCCGCTTTGGCCTCACGCGCACGCATCACACTGTTCTCTTCTCCCCTCTTGGCCGGTTGGCCCCCGTTGCTCCGTGCTCTTGCTCACCGGGTTAGAGCAAGGTTAATAACCCAGCCAGCAGCGGGCTGCATGGCAATGCCAAGTCACATAAAGCCAGCACAGGAAATAATATGTATAACAGGTTGACTGTTTGCTGACTGTAAAACAAGAATAGAGTGTTTAATGCTTCTGTGTACATATGATCTAGTGTGAAGTGTATATCTATGGCTACTTTAACAATACAGTAGGACTTAAAGGTACTTCCTCCATGTCACTCCACTACAAATAACAGAAATACCAAACAAATAAGTA
>OAMR01000340.1:1282579-1298172 GCA_900205405.1 Echinochloa crus-galli
ATTTAATGCTCCATGCATGAGGAGAGAGATTTGATGGGACAGTGAATAGTGAAGTTTAGAGAGAGAAAGTTTGGGGGAAGTTTTGGATTTGAAGGGAAGTGAACACCGCCAAGCACGGAAGGCTGTGCTACTCATATCATCACAAGATTTATTGAATAAATAAATGGTACCAGTATGTATAGTTAAGATAAATGGATCCGATCACCAAACGTCATCCACTCGCGGCGCTGTGCAGTCACAACCGATGCATGCCAGGAATCTCAACGGAAGAACAATGGCAGATCCTCCCACCCGCCCCTGGCCCCTGCCCCTGCCCCTGTGAAGAGGAAGAAATCATCTCTCTTGCTCGCAACGACTAGCACACGACTATCACCGGGTGACATGGACAGCAGCCGTGGAGAGCCAACTCAGCACAAGGACGAGATTGACATCGAAAATAAAAGTTCAAGGACTAAATCGGACTATTCAAGAGTTGAAGGACTAAATCGACCCGCTGACTGGGAACAACTTGGCTATTTTGCCAAAAGAAAAACTGGCGCTTGGCCCACCGCCCCGGTCTCGTCTGCCCCAGCACGCCCTCGAGCGCCGCGCTCCGGCTGGCTTTTGGCTCCGCTTTGGCCTCACGCGCACGCATCACACTGTTCTCTTCGCCCCCCTTGGCCGGTTGGCCTGGCCCCCTTGCTCCGTGCACTCGTGCTTGCTCACCGGCTCGATCGGTAGCCGGCCCGGCCTGGCCGGCGTGCCGCATCTCTCTCGCACGGGTCGGGTCAATCCCCACGCCACGAGACTCCTGGCACCGGACCGACCGGGGGATCCGTCGCTGTCCTATCACCTGGGAGGCCGGGAGGACCTGACCGCCTCGGCGAACCACCAGACACCAGCCCACTAGCCCAGCGGCCGCAGCGGCGACTGCGACTGGCACTGGAGCGAGCGAGCGAGCGAGCGGCGGTGGGGACGCGGCGGCAGGCAGCGCCCGCGCCAGGGCCGGCCGGACGGGACGTCCCGATGCTCGGGCTCCACCACCTGCCGGGCTCGGCGCGGCGCCGCGCGTAGGCGCGTAGCCCCTTGTTGCTCAACACCGGCCTAGGAGCTCATCGTATCACCGGACCGTGAAAGGGCGGAGCACTGGAGCAGCAGGGTCAGCATAGTCACGCCCATGGGCCTGCGAGAACGTTACGTCACCAGAGGTGCTGCGCTGTGCTGCTATCAAATCTAGTACTCGTACGTATGTACTCGGTATCATGGTGGATTCGTGGCCGGTCGGCCGGCCTCCTCCCAGACGCCGCTGGTCCAGGGCTGCAATCAAGGCTGTATGGCAACTGGGCCCCATGGTGGAGTGCACGCAACGTGCACGATGCTTTGGTGCATCATACTGGGCCCATGGGTGCGGTACAAATTGTAAGTGGGGTGACGTCGTCCTGGTCGGTACTACTGGCCGGCCGCCGGCTACTCGCGTCCGGATCATGTACCGTGGTTCGGAGGAGGTGGGTGGGGTGGTTCGACCTAGGCTGTGGCCCTCCCTTTAAAACTCAAAAATTCTCTCTCCAAACTTCACTTTTCACCTATCACATCAAATCTCTCTCCTCATGCATGGAGTACTAAACGTGGATAAATAAAAAACTAGTTGGATGGTTTTGATGTATACGACGAGACGAATCTTTTGAGCCTAGTTAGGTCATGGTAGGACAACGATTACCACAAACAAACGAAAAGTGCTACATTACGCTACAGTGTCTGATGTGACATTTTTATCAAACTTTACATTGCTTGTGTTCACTTCTCAAACTTTTCCAAAAATTCTCTCTCTAAACTTCACTATTCACCTATCACATCAAATCTCTCTCCTCGTGCATGGAACACTAAACGTGGGTAAATAAAAAACTAATTACATAGTTTGGATGTACACTACGATACGAATCTTTTGAGCCTAGTTAGGTCATGGTAGGACAATATTTATCATAAATAAACGAAAAATGTTACAGTACGCTACAGTATTGAATGTGACATTTTGACCAAATTTTCCCTTCCTCTTTTTTTAACTAAAAACACACCTCAGCGATTCCAGGTTCGAGTGGGCCCGGTTACCATTAAGCACACGCCTGCAGGAGGAGGGACGAGTAGGGCCCATTGCCGCAGTGTCCTGGATCGGATCCGGCTATTGGATCGTGCAGGATGTACGCCTCGTTGTACACTCTGTAGTACGCCGTGGTCGGCCATCCAAGACCATCGGATTCGAAGTGCGGAACCGAGCCTGCCCGCGCCGGTATGCGGTTTACCGGCGCCCCGGCGGTGTGTGGTTTGTGGCCCACGGCCCACACGGCCACACGCGTCGGCGGTAGACCGAGCCGGCAGCCGGTCTCCGCACTGTGGGCCTCTGTGGTATCGCGCTTTGGACGGGCGACCTCTTTTTCGCTGAGAGCGCAGCAGTCTCAGTTTGGGCCGGGCGGGCCGCGTAAAGATTGGCCCAGATAAGCCTAGACGGCCTCAATATCTTGTGGCGTGGTCATGCTGATTTACATCGATTATTAGAGCTTTTAAAATTTTCAAGATCGCAGGTGTCGTGGTGTAGTTGGTTATCACGTCAGTCTAACACACTGAAGGTCTCCGGTTCGAGTCCGGGCGACGCCATGAGTTTTTGTTTCCGAACTATTTTTTACTATTTCTACATTCTCTATTGTTCTGTCATTCATGATCTGTCCATGATAGTTTTTTTAAACATTTCTACCTGTCAAACAAATCATGAGGTGCAGGGCTCAAATTAACTTCTTTTTAAGCTCTGGTGCATAGGTTTCATATAAAAGTCGAGACACGAAAAATGTAGCACAGGCAACAAACAATACACAGACTTTTAGAACGAAACTATTACATACACATACTCCATTACAAATTCGCAACTTTCCTTTTCCTTATTGTTTCTATTGCTCTGATATGCATATATGACATGATATATCCGTCGCCGAACTGAACCAACAGTCTTACCTGTAAACAAATGATCTGTGGACAGGCTTTTATACAAGAGAAGGGGCTTAAATTAAACCCACATTTTGTAAGCTCTAGGGCATAGATTTCATACAAAAGTCAACAAGCCATAACACATGAACAATGTAGCACAGGCAACAAAACAAATAATACACATACTTTTTAGAATGAAGATAATGCATACAGCACATGACAAATTTTAGCATTGCAACTTTAAACTGCAGATTTCAGCTCTGGTTAAACCCATCACGTTGGGACGATTCCAGTCTTCCTCTTCTTATTAGCACTGACGTCCAACTCTACCATCCATCCACTTATGCAGATTATCATGATGGTGGTCCTTTACTGCAACCTGCAGGGTGCAAATTTCATAGTTCTCATGAAAAGTTCTACGCATATGTACACACTCCAGTTGACGTAACAGCTTTCAAAAAATTATGTTCACAAAGAGTATGTGTATATTATCTATGGAGTAAACTCACGATAGTTTCAAGGATATATCAGAACCATCATCATTGTCATGCGAGCTTCCTGAATGCAATGCAGTCATCACAGATTCAGACGACTGTCCATCTTCAGTAAGGACATTTTCTGTATCAGCACCAACCACTGCAGTGCCAGCTGTTGTCCCCTGAGGCATCTGCATCCAAGAATAAGAACCGAATTATTAATAAACATGACCCTTGTTACCATTGGAAAGATGAAAGTTCTATCACTACAAATGCACATAGGATTTGTTACTTGTTTCTTCAGACACATATTCTCATCTTCCAGCTGTGCGCCCTACATGAACAGCATAAAACAGAATTGCATCATTACGTTCTCCTCTCATTGCAATTATATTTCAATTCCATTTGTGCATGGTGAAGGATTCACTTCTTGCAAGTTAATCCTAATAAGTGACAATTCCGTGGGAATAGGTCACACTCTACTTCCAAATATCTACATGAAAAATCTGTTGAATAGCAGATCCTCGACATTTTTCATGAAATACGGCGGAGTATCAACGTTCCCAAATACTAAATTTTGTTTTGCCAGATGGCATGATAAAATAAATATAGTAGATTGTGTATTATTTCACAAATAAATAAATAAATAAATGATAGATTAAGCAAACATCAACAACTTCTCGAAGAGTTGGCATACATCTCTTAACACTTTCCCAAGTGTGCATAATACACATGAAGACAAGACCGCAATAATAAGATATTGACGCATGACCAATCACATATTTCACATTCATGTAAACTGAATCATATTCTACAATTTTGACATGCCCATATATCTGCTATATGTGCGTACCATCTCTACCAGAAGCAGGTGTCTTTTCTATCAACCTTTTTTCTACTATTACTGTCGAACAAACTTCACACTCACCTATTTTTCTTTATATAGTTCCACTAACAAGGATCCATGAGGCATCCACATTGATGCCACTTGGAACACAAGAACAGTTTAAGTTGACTGCAGGTGTAGCAGGCATCTAAATGAGGTTTGAGTCAAAATATTTCACAATCTGTTCAAATTTGAATCCATAAAATTCAAAGAAAAACCTGGAAAAAAATATAGGAAACCAGAATGAGATCTTTTATTTTTTGGAAGCAACACCCTATCTTGGGCCGGGAATATGCCGTATATTTCTCAAGATTCTCGCAACACCGATTTTGATGCAAACTTCATGTAAAAATAGTATATACGCAAAATGATAAATTGCTCAAGAAGCACCTTATTTAAAATATCAGTACATCCAGTGTCATTCACTTTCTACTATATATTGTCTGAAATAAACGATTCACAAAAGAAATTGTGTTTAAATAGTCATTTCTCACCTTTTGCTGTAATTCACTGATTTGCTGCATAAATAGCTGGTCCTGAAGACAGTAAGAGACATACATTGCTGTGTGAAAGTACAGTTATACGTACAGAAATCTGCAACTTAAAGAAGAAGCTGAAGGATGGAGAACTCTACGAGCAATCACCCTACCTTTTTACTAAGCACTCTATGCAGTCCAGCTTCAAGTTTCCTTTCCATTTGGTGCAGTTCCTCTACACTCAATCCCTCAAGCTCCTCACCTCTCATCTGTCTACAATATTGAACAGAAAAATCATTTGTTAACTTCAAGGCTTCCTTTTCTATCCCAAATGAATTTTCCTCTGAATCACAAAATCAAATTGGAACAAATTTTAAACATAACCTAAGTCCACGGCTTGCTTCTGCGAGTTGTTCATTCAAACCGCTATACTTGCTCTGCTCTACCTGAAAATTAATAAGGAAAACAAGTTTATTTAATCTATAAGTTAAATCCAACACTAACTATATACATACTGTTCTTAAGTTAATCTGCTAGCAAAACTCGTGCAACCTATGCTGAAGATTAAGAAATTCAGGATCAATTAATGCTAGAAGTAGATATATAGTATGTAGAAACACTAGTTAGTTTGCCAAAGGTGCATCTTGACATATCATATTGAAGACAAAATGGTAGCTTGCCAAGGAGCTCATGGTGTAGTGGCAAAGGCCTCCCACCCAGGGTTCAAATCCTGGATGAGGCACATTAAACTTCAGGTTTCCCTTGGGGTATTTCTTTCAAAAAAAAAAACAAAATGGTAGCTTGATAAGCTCTGAACCTGTCAATTCCTTCTGTACAGAAGGTACATGTGACCTTTCAACACTTGATTAAGTAAAAGTAAATAAAGATACTAATATTGTTAATTACTAATGATAATTTTGAAAAGAATACTTCACAATCTTTCCTCCATTCACCTTCCTTCGAGTATGCTGCCAATCTCATGTATTCCGATCAAGATTAGTTAGATATTCGTACTAAGTTATATGAAAGCTGCGTCAACTTAGAATTGGCAAAAGGCACCACAGATTAACCACAAGGGACCAAACAAATTATCCATATTGAACTGTTTGCACAGAAAAAAATAGTTATCGTATGCGAACCCACTAGACTTTGCAGATATAATAACTAATATATCACTTAGAGTTCTTTCATACATTTTTAACTTCTTGCTTATCTACTTCCTGTCAAACTGCTTTACACAGCTAGCCTACTATAGCAAGAAAAAATATCTATGGAAGAAAGAAAGAAAAAAAGTTTCTTAATTAACATACATTCAAATCAATAGAAGGCTTCTGCTGTGATTTCCCCAGATTCTTAGAATGTGTACTGTACTTGTCAACGATATCATTCATACTGTTAAGAAAAGTAAAATCAATATCAGTATTGTACCAAACTACAATGTGATGGTAAATAATGAAAAATGTATAGAAGGAAAGCTTAGAGCGGCAATGAGCACCCCTACTTGAAAACATATAGTAGTACATATATCATATAAAGGTTGGCATTGTTAGGTGTCAGCTTGAAATGCAGAAATTTAATAACATTGTTCCTGTGTTCTCCACTGCAGGGGCCTCCTTCGCAGTGTTTCGGTTCAAAAAAAACATTGTTCCCGTAGAAATTGAAAAGTCATTCATGTTCCACTGGGCCTTGGATCAGTACTATATAATATCAAACCTACCAATCCCATTCCGTCAACAAACCCAGTCTAGTGTTTCAAATGAGATGTTCCTCCGGTACCAAAGAATTTAGCCGTACCATTCTGGATCTTATTATTTTATAAGTATTTAATATCGTAAGCAATTCTTTCAGTTAAGATACACATACAAATAAAAAGAATATATGTACGTAGAAGAAAACAAATGGCATGGGCTGTGGGACCCCTGACACACAAAGTGCCTTTGCCCTAGCCCAATCCAACATTTGACCTCGTCACACGTTCGTACCTCCTCCGACTTTGTTTCTCCAATCATACACAGGCACACCGCTACCAGAGTGCAACTGAGAGAAGTGAAATTTAGAGGGAGACACTGTTGACAGAAAATGGGGCGAAGAAAGAGCCTTCTTTGGCCAGGGTTGGCTGAGACCGTGGTCTTTGGCGTGCTGCATGGACATTCCACATGATGGGGTTGGCGGTGAGGTGCAATACCCAAGCATGCAACGCAAGTGCCATGGATGGCAAGAACAGATCGGGATAACAGGACTATTAGCAGTATAGGATGCTAGCTCTTCCCTGCTGGTTCATGCGACAGTATGAGACATTTTGGCCGGTACGGGAACAGAATTTGCAACTCTGTTGTATGTGGGCGAGGCATTTGTGGGTCATATTCGTAGCCTCCACTGGTCATCAATACTAACTGACCTATTTGTGCAATATCATTCCCAAATATATATTATATAAACAGCGATGTGTGATATTGATCAAGTGGCATGTCAAATATAACATCACGAAATTTATCCAAAAGCAAGTTTAACGTGGAGCGGCTAGAAAATCAGATTAAATAACAACATTTACATTTTCCAAACACAAAGGCGAGCTGCGTATCTCTGTTTTAGAAGAGAGAAGAACAGACTGAGTACAAGATCATGCCTTAGGGAAGATCACCCAAACACACAAGCACCTAGAACTAAGTTAACAAAGCAAATATGTCGCAAACTGAAAAAACATGTCCCTACTCAAACAGTAGGATCCAACCCCAACCAAAAGGGCTCTGAACCGCTCCTGCTAGACGCGACAGAATGGCCTCACCCAAAATATCTCTCAGCATAACCTAAACTCATAAACCCTTGGTATCACTCCATTGAAACATGTGGTTATTGCAGTGCTTCCAGAGTCACAAGAGCCGAGGATAACAATGAAAATGAACCCTTTCATATTATAGTGATTTATCTACTCATCTTTTTGATATGCCCAACAGGACCACTCAACAAACATCGAGTCAACCTGATCAGATGCTAGGTTTCGGAGCTCAAAACATAAGATAAACTGTATGCCTGTATCATTTTCTACCTCATATCAAACACATATATATAAAGTTCAAATATATATGTTCCTTATTTAACAGCATGTGTAAAAGGAGTTGCAGATATAACGAAGATAAGGAACCAAACAAGCGAATTGGGGGTTAATAAGTTGATCACAATATGTTTTTCAATCACTGAATAGCAAAAAAATCAGAGGCATAATTTTTGTGCTGTATGATCTTTTAGAAAATTTGATGAAATTTACTGGCTTACAGAATTTATCCAGAGATTAAGAAGAATCTTAGTATCCCTTAATAACATTCTAGTTTGTCATTTTTCGCATTTCATGTGGGAGGCATATATGATCACAAGCATTTGCTTTCAGTCTTTCAGTGAAAACAGAAGGAATTATTTTGCCACATAATTTATAATATTTCGTTTTGTAATTTAGAGATATATCCAGCTAACTCAGTGATGATAGAAGCTAGATATATGACAGGCGGCAGCAATAGCGCATAGGGATGCCTAGCTTAAAGGACAAAGTACAAGCAAGTGTATAACGCATATAAGTGGTTCATAAGAAAGCATTAACGTTTTTTTACTTCTCATTCCTTTTATCTTTTTTTTTAATTGAGATTCTTTCTGTTGTAGATCATATTATTACTATATGCATCAGCACATGCATCAGTATATAATATAGACCATGCATGGTCTAAAACAGAAGTACATCACTATATATGTATCATCTAAAACGGTGAACTCAAAGCATCCAATACTGAAGAGTACCCCTCAAATGAATATA
This sequence comes from Echinochloa crus-galli, assembly GCA_900205405.1. Lineage (NCBI taxonomy): Eukaryota > Viridiplantae > Streptophyta > Magnoliopsida > Poales > Poaceae > Echinochloa > Echinochloa crus-galli. Next base: position 1,291,172 of record OAMR01000340.1, read on the forward strand.
GACCATAGCCAGCTGAAGCTAGCAAACGACATCTACACATCTTGAATAAGAAGTAACACGTACATCGTAGGCATAAATAGTGCAGAAAAAAACATACTACACAAGAAGTAAGATAAATGGACACCTAAATAATAAGCAAGCATCATCACAGCAGTCGTACATACAATAATTATTATAATAATTATTATGCTTGGTGATGCATGCATCTTCCAAAAATATATGTACGTATTGGCAAATGCTCATAATAAAAAACGCTGGCCAGGCCGTACCTAAAAATGTCCAGATTTTCAATTGCCCAGAAACAACAAGAAGGCCAAACAATAGTGGTAAGCGAGAGCTGCAAATAACCCGACGGGCTCTAGGCAGCACGTACCAGACGCAGTACGTGTACTTGTCCAGTATTTTTTTTACCCCACTAGCACAAAGCACGAGAGCTAGCAAGCTCGCCTCTCACCCGTGGAACGATCAACACGTCTCGTGCATGGGGCATCGCGGCACATAAAATCACATGTACGGCCGCCGTTCGCCATGATAGAGGGCGCACACGCCGCTTGGCTTATAAACGCGCGCCACGCGCCGATCCAGATTAGACATGGATCATCTCTTTCAGCAGTGTTTTCGCAAGAGGAGACCCGGCCGCGCGCGAGCGCAGCAAATTAACCGGACAACGGAGGGTGCTCAAGGCATCAAAACGTACCACGATCTAGAGCATCCTACCAATCTGATATTCATCGAGAGCATGTCCTGCAAAGCTGGCGATCGGGGGGAAAATACTGTAGAAAATTCCCCATTTCCACGACAGGAAGGAGTTCACGAAACCGCCAGAATCGACACACAAAGGGTGATAGTAAAGGATTTTTATTCCAGGAAGCATAGAAACGGTATTCTCGATGAAATGAATGAATTCCCCTCGCATCGTCTTCCAAACGAAAACCAAACCCTAGAAAAAGGAGAAGAGAGAAAAAAATACGTAGTATCTTGGTAGCCAGGCGCGAAACCCTAGTGAAAGGATCCGAAAGACACGGTGCTGTTACTTGTTAGAAGAAGAGCCAGATCTACAAACATTTCAACGAAAAAAAACAAGGCGAGAAAAACGACGTACGACTCGAAAACGGCAGATGCGAGAGGCCGGAGAGAGGCGATGAGCAGCGGAGGAGGAGGGGGATAGGTGGGTTCGGGGGGGAGCGAGCGCGTGCCTGGAGCTCGCGAACTGCGAGAGCTTGCCGGTGGCGGAGAAGACGATGAGCGCGACGTCGGCGTCGCATAGCACCGACAGCTCCTCCGCCTTCTTGAACAGCCCGCGGCGGCGCTTGGAGAAGGTCACCTGCCGCGCCGCCGCGTTCTCTATCCGCCGTATCTCCCGCCTCTCCCGCGCCATGCCGTCCCCTCGCCGCGCGCCGCCTCCTGCTCCTCTCCCGTGTCCTTTGCTTCCCGGAGGGAAAAACAGCGAGGAGAAACCCCGTGGATGGATTCGCAGGGGGAAGAAAAGGCCCCCCAAAACGCGAGGTGTGTACATACACCACCACAGGAAAGCGACTCGCCAATCGGAGGCCGAAGCGACAGGGAAGGAAAGTGACGCCAGGCCGCGTGTTTTCCTCGCCTCCTACTGGCGGGGGCGTCCCAAGCACAGTAACCGGCGATTAAACAAATGGAGAAAGCCACGACGAGCCGCAGCCGCCGGGCGGCCGGGGGGACTCCGCGTCTCCGCGCTTGACCTCCCGGTCCTTGTTTATGGCCCGGAAATATCCGTGCCGTGCGCGTTGGGGGCTGACGCGCGGGCCCCGCGAAGCGTCCTGTCGCGGCGCGACGTGTGCGGCGGGAGGGGAGGGCGTAGCGGGCCAGGGCCAGGCCGAAGGGAGGGGGAGGGAGAGGGAGGATTCCAGCTTTCCGAACAGTGCCGGTGGCGGCCGCGCGGCAGGCGCAGGCGCGCGCGTGTGGACTGTGGACGACGGCGCGCTGATCGTTTGGATTGTTTACCGCGAGTAAATAGTATTTTTTTCTCAACAAAAATTAACGTAAATCACCGGCCACCAATCAACCAGCAGTATTTTTCTCTCAACAAAATCAACGTCAGTCATCAGTCACCAGCCAAACAAACAGGACCGGTTGTCGGCTCATGGCCGCCGCCGGGATTATTCCCTGTTCCGGCGGCGTGAGCTGAGCCGGCCTGGGCGGCTGGGGCGTGTGGCTTTCCGCGCGTTTTCATGTGGGGGCACGGTGGGATCGGAGCGGCGGGGGCCAGACGCGCACGCGGACGACGGGGACACCAAGCGCAGGTACCTTTTCTTTTTTTTTTAACATAAACGGGTACCTTTTCCACGTCGTTGGTTTGGCAGATAGCGCGGGGGGAGCCCGGCGTACGTACGTGTCGGGGACGGGTTGGGGCGGGCCGGCGCTGCAGCCGAACGAATGGTTGGGGTTGTTTTTCTAGCTAGGGCACCAGCGGATGTATGGATGGCGCTGACGCTGACGCTGGGCCAGAGCGCGAGCGACTGGAGGAGGGAGGCCGGGCCAGAGGGGTCACCAACTCGCAACTGGCCGTCTCGCCGTGATCTGTAGCGTCCGGTTGCTTTGCTTTGCGGTGCGCTCCTTTTGGTTGGCTGCGACTGATTTGGTGCTTGGCTGGGAGGAGTAATCGAGTAGTATCTGTGAATGGTACTTGGAGTGGACGTATCGATGTGCAGTGCACGCACAGTGCCCAGGGTAGTGACCGGTGGATTTGCTGGTGTAGCGAATCATGCTGTATCCATCGTCTTTTTAGGCCTTCTTTGATGACAAGAGTCAACACCTACCTCTAAGCATTTTAAGAGGCAGCCCCTCCAATGATCTAGCTCTTAACACATAGCTCATAACATGAATGACCCCACACGTCATCCTCACACAACCTCGAAATACATGTATGAGACTATCTCTTGATCAAGAGCTAGCTCTTCACTTTTGCTACTGTTCATGGATTAAAAAATTCTATGAGCTAGCTATGAGCCAACCATTGGAGGAGGCCTTATGGCGAGAGGTGCTGGTTTCCTGATTGACGTGTGATTATGCGCTGTGGGCGAGCAGTACTGCGGTACTCCCTCCATTCCAAAATGTAGCTCGTTTGACTTTTTCAATCACAAGTTTGATCGCTCGTCTTATTAAAAAAATTTGTGAAAATATAGTCAAATCTAAGGCATTTTTAAAGATTTTATATCAATAAAGCAAGCCACCATAAAAAATATGATAATTTGCACGAAATTTTAAATAAGATGAGCGAGTCAAATTTGTGGTTGAAAAAGTCAAACGACCTATATTTTAAAACGGAGGGAGTACTACTAGTCCGCTTTTCTGGTTATTTTTTGATGCACTATTATTAGCAGTTGCGGAGGAGGGAAACGGATATTTTGCGTCGGAGAACGCCCGCATGTTAAAGAGTGTGATTAGTTTGCATTACACGTTGCGTGTAGACCATTATTAGGTCAAACACAGAGGTGTATCGTCATCGCTTCAATGTTCATGATGCGGAGTCTAGTATAGAAAAGATTTTCTTTAAAATCTTGTGGCCATGTTATTAGTTTGAAGTTTATTTTATATAAATATTTTCCAGTTTTTTTTTTTCAAAAACATACATAAACGTCCAGGTGTAATTTAATGCCGGCATGTTTGCATTGTTATTCTAACTAACCAATTTAGAAGTTATAATTGTCGACTCCCAAATGGGCCGTTTGATTATCTCTATTCTAGCCATCCTAAATTAGACCGGGTTAGAATTGGCAAAGGTTGGGTGAGGACGCGTAACCATAGCTCTTATCCACACTTTCCTCAAGCTCTCGTCATTGCCGATGCGATGCCTCTTCTGGAGTTGCCATTGCCGATTCTCCTTGCTCCACTACTATACAGAGCCCCTTCACGCTCCTCCACCCCCATCACAATGCACCCCGGCCTCCTCATTCCACCACGTACTGTGCACCACCCCTTCTCGCTCCTCAACCATCGCACCACCATCCCTCCTCTATCTACCACCGCATGTCGCCCGTTCTCGATCGTGATGGTCCCGTCCATAGAAGAAGAGGACAAATCTGTTGTGGCCATAGAGGTCGTGGTGATGGGTCTCATTGCAGCCATGACTTGCACGATGGTTGCCGCGCTGTGAGGGAGGTGGTCTGGCACATATGACTAACCCTCATTCGCATCGGTGCCGTGGTGCAGGATCCATCACTGGCATGAACGGGGGTTTCACGCCGGCACATATGAAGTTCCTATATTAGTGATACTAGCCACACATAGTATTCTAGAAAGAGTAAATTGTACCCACCATACAACAACTTGGTAAGTGGGTGCATATTGGTCTAACAACTTGCAAAATACTAAATTTAGTACAATAACTTGACGGGTGGGTGCAAATTGGTCCAATAACTTGTAAAATACTCAATTTAGTGCAATAACTTGGTAAATTAGTGCATCCACGGTCCAAACGTTACAATAACAACATATTAACTCTAGGTCACAATAGAGGTAGTTCATGTCGAAATAAGTTGTTAAGTATTATTTGGTCACTAATATTCCCGTGGCGATGTTAACGTATTTGGCCAAGATAAAAACCTTTGATGTTTAGGAAACTATGTTATATCTTCAAATCAATTATTTTTTGTGTAGTGATTTAATAATTATAAGTCAGCCCTAGTTGTTTTCTACGTGTTTGATTATAAGAATTTTTGTGCAGAAACCAATATATTGATAACTGTTATGTACACACTTGAGAAGTAACAACAAAATAGAAAAAATAAGAACTATAACCAAAATAAAATGTACAAGTCCATCTACTTTGCTTAATACGTTACCGTTATAAAATTTGGACAATATGTGTATTAATTTGCCAAGCCACTACACTAAATTAAATATTCTACGAGTTGTTGAGTTAATATACTAAATTGAGCATTTTTCAAGTTGTTGGACCAATCTGCACCTACAAGCCAAGTTGTTGTATGCTAAGCGCAATTTACTCTTCTAGAAAAGGCAAATCGTGGAGAGCAGAGGGCAACACATATCATGGAAAAGGTAAAAGCACATGCTTTACTTTGGAGAGATCCACTTTGGAGAGCTCCACTCCTAAAAACCAACTCCAGCTCCAACAATTTCATATTTTTCAGCTCCACTCCGCCTACTTCAATTAATATGGAGCTGGCTCAACATGTTTGGCTACGAATGCAACTCCAGCTCTAGAAAATATAGGATTTGATGAGAAATATCGTTTTTGCCCTTGCATTGATTTAGTTGGTCCAGGTGTTTTTCCCTAAAGTACACCGCTACAGTACCGAGCTATAGTACCGAAAAAAATGATGGAAAAAAAGAAAAAATGATGGTGAAAAAAGAAAAAAAATGCGACAAGAGGAGGCAGCGGAAAAAAAGAAGAAAAAAAATGTCCATTTTTTTCGTGAAACGATACGTGTAATCGATGGCAATGGTGGGTAACTTTATCCCAACTCTATGAAAAGGTATGGAATCTTTGTTTCTGGAGCACCCCTTGAGGTGCTCCATGTTTTAGCTGGAGCTGGCCTCTAACTCCACTTTTTTCTTGGAGCTGCACGTGTTTGAGTAAAAAGTTTGAGAGCAGAGCTGTAAAAGTTGGAGCAGAGCCGTACCAAACAGTTAGTCCTCATTGGATCCCCTCGCAAGGTTCAAGTTTTTAGTCGAGTCATTTCCATAGGTACTTCCACATACACTGGTTGGTCTTTGAAGTAGCCATTCCTAGACACTCCTAACAGTACTTCAACCAAAACCGCATGGGTCACTCCACCTTATACAAGCAGCGTCACAACCATTGAACAATTGTGGTAGGAGGGTCTTACAAGACTTACAACACTATGAATGCATGAAGTCTTTGTGCAAGCACTTCGGCTACAAGAGGTTTTGTCACCTCATTTCACACTAGGCTAATCACATAAGAAGATGATCTAGAGACTTATCTGGCAACTATTTAAGCCCTTAATATTATGCTAATTGTGTTGATATTTAGTACTAACACTGTGACGGTGGAACCTCTTAAATATTTTTAGCAACATTCCCTCTAGCTTCAACAAAGTCCAAATTGTCAGTGGAGGGGTTATATAGCCCCATCCCCGAAAACTAGTTGCCGCACCTATGCCCTATGGTCACAAAATTTGTTTTCGCTAAAAGTTTTGGTGTTAACAAAATCTTATTTATAGGAACGCCCAGTGATTACCTTAGTGCCCATCACTAGAAGGTCTTCATATTTTACTGTTGATTTTTCCTGTCTCAAGCATCCAATAAACACTACCAGAAAATCCATCATCCGCCCCCATATATGTCTCGACGCACTCAAAAACCGGTGCTAATACAACATTGGCACCGGACGTAAAATTGGTTGGTAACACCAACCGGTGCTAAAAGTCCCCATTAGCACCGGTTGGTGTTACGATCCGGGGCTAAACGCCCCCCCCCCCTCCTTTAGCACCGGCTGGTGTTACAACCCAGTGCTAAAGGGTGACCATTTAGCACCGGTTTGTAAATATGATCCGGTGCTAATGGGGTTGTCACGTGCTACTTCAAAAGGAGCGCATCTTCTATGCCATCACATGTGCTGCATAGGTGAGATGGTTAGGTGGGTGCGCATGAGCCGAGAGGTCCCGAGTTTGAATCCTGCAACACACAAATATACAAATAATTTTAGCTAGTGCCCCCACTTTTAGTACCGGTTATTTGACCCGGTGTTAAAGGTGGCACCGGTTGGAAAACGTCGACCGCATATCGACCCAGCGCACTCTGTGCAGGCCGATGGAGGGGGCAGAGCTGGAACGTTAAAGCGGCAACAATGCCATTCTGCATGGTGCGTCTTCTTCCATCGCTATGTGTAGCGAACGATTGTGCCCCTTCCACAATGATACGTCGACAGGCCACGGTTGCTGCTTCCCTGATGCATGATGTTCGTTGCTCCTCGCGACCTTGCCACATTGTGCCTCCACTGCTGCTCCCTGCAATTAAACATCGCAATGGCGAGGGCAGGG
>OAMR01000340.1:1298690-1347068 GCA_900205405.1 Echinochloa crus-galli
CTGGGACATGTCGAGGGGGTGGATTTGTCGCGAGCGCAGGGACTGATCTAGAGACTTATCTGGCAACTATTTAAGCCCTTAATATTATGCTAATTGTGTTGATATTTAGTACTAACACTGTGACGGTGGAACCTCTTAAATATTTTTAGCAACATTCCCTCTAGCTTCAACAAAGTCCAAACTGTGTGTGGAGGGGTTATATAGCCCCATCCCCGAAAACTAGTTGCCGCACCTATGCCCTATGGTCACAAAATTTGTTTTCGCTAAAAGTTTTGGTGTTAACAAAATCTTATTTATAGGAACGCCCAGTGATTACCTTAGTGCCCATCACTAGAAGGTCTTCATATTTTACTGTTGATTTTTCCTGTCTCAAGCATCCAATAAACACTACCAGAAAATCCATCATCCGCCCCCATATATGTCTCGACGCACTCAAAAACCGGTGCTAATACAACATTGGCACCGGACGTAAAATTGGTTGGTAACACCAACCGGTGCTAAAAGTCCCCATTAGCACCGGTTGGTGTTACGATCCGGGGCTAAACGCCCCCCCCCCCCCCCTTTACCTTTAGCACCGGCTGGTGTTACGACCCGGGGCTAAAAGCCCTTTAGCACCGGTTCGTAAATAGGATCCGGTGTTAAAGGGGGTGTCACATGCTACTTTAAAAGGAGCGCATCTTCTATCCTATCACATGCACTGCGTAGATGAGATGGTTAGGTGGGTGCGCGCGAGCCAAGAGGTCCCGAGTTTGAATCCCGCAACACGCAAATATGCAAATATTTTTAGCTAACCGGTGCTAAAGGTGGGCACCCTTTAGTCTCGGAGAAGTAGCACTGGTTGGAAAACCCGGCGCTAAAGGGGCTTTCCAACCAGTGCCAATACCACTTTTTCTGGTAGTGAAACTTAGTGCCCGTCACTAGAACATCATATGCATTGTCTTACACAAAACTTTTATTTGCATGTTCAAGCTCTCTTGTCAATTGCTCTGGTGTGAAGAACCTATACTTGAGCAAAAGTTGAGCCGTTCCATGCTTGGGTTGAGCCAAAAAAAATATTAGTTACTTTCTAGCCTAAAATTTGTTCCTAGCCCCGTTCCATGAGCAACATCAGGCTTGTTTTTTCCATTCATTTTCAATTGAAAATAACTGAGCCTAAAATTTTGTGACCTAGCTTTTTCTACCCAAGCTCGACCCTACAATACTTGTGGGTCAAGTTGTTAAGCTAGGCTGGGCCTAAAATTAAGCACACAGTGTGTAGTTGCTGCCTCCTCCGAAATGGAAGAGAGAGAGAGAGAGAGAGAGCGGGGGGGATTTATGCGCGAAAAAATGGCATGACTTGGAGGGCGTGGCCTCCCCAAATGAAAATAATTTTTTTCCTATTGTTTTCGTATTTTTTGGGGTTTTTCCATAAAGAGTTTTATATGCATTAAATCTTGGAAGAAGTCTGTTTTTTACCATTAAACTATTGCTGAAGTCTGGTTATTTTGGCCATCAAACTTCAAAACCGGGTATTTTTGACCATCGAACTATGAAAACCGGACAACTTTGGCCCTCTAGCTGGTTTCAGAGGTGATTTTGACAATATATGCATCTTATAAAAATAATAATATATAATTTAATCTCTAAATGCATAACTAATTTATTTTAAATTTAAAAATGAAACAAGCACCAACTTTTTTTCTAAAAATATAGCCAATCTATTGATACACTGTATGGAATTACTTGGATCTTATTTATTCATTTTTATAGTGTTTTATTGCTCATAGTCATGACTTGTACTTATTTAAATTACCATTTTGTGCTCTACTTTATGTTTACTACATGATTAATTAATTGCATAATGCTTGAGCAGTTCCTTTTGTCCGAGACATATTACCTAGTTACACAATCAAAATAAACTAAAGGATTAGCCATGCAATATCTAAATATAATCTATATATGGTGGAGCATATGGTGGAGCATGGCGTTTATGGTGTTAGTGTTGCCTTTTGAGATGTTATATATACCCAAAATTTACTGGATCATTTTAGCCAATATCTTATCAAATATAACACAAAAAGATAATTTTAATAAATAATATGCGTGCCCACAAGCAGTAAAACACTACCAAAAGGAAAAATAAGATCCAAATAGATTTAAATACCTTACTAATAGATAGATTATATTTTTAAATTTTGTTTCGTGTCGGTTTCACATTTTTCTGATTTATAACAAATTAGTTATGCATTTTTTATGTTAAACCAAATTTTATTATTCTTTGGAAATATATATGCTAGTAGGGAATAATTGTTGTCTTCCTCCAACCCTAGAAGGGTGGGTTATATGGTTGATGTACATGGGCCTCGATGGGCCTAGTATACATGGGCCCTATTGGCTATATACAACTATACTCCAACAATATATATTTTAGGGTGGGCAAAAATTTACCGAAACCGATTAACCGAACCGATTTAGCCAAAAATGTCGGTTAACTGAATGTTTTGTGATCTTTTTGGTTAAGACTTTGTCACTATTAGGTTAATCGGAATTTATTCGGTTTTGAATTGGTGTTAACGGAATTAACATATTAACCGAAATTCTTTCTAACTTGTTATATTAAACACCAAAGTTGTCACTATTTACATGTTTAAATGTATTTCTAGTAGACTTTATTTGTGAGAAGCATTATTTGATGTTTTTCCTTATGTTTTATTGCATGGTCGATGTCTAGTTAGGTGCTTTTCAATACGATTATGCTATATCCTTATCTTCTATATAAGTATAATATGTATTTGGATAACCGATTAACCGAACCGTTTAACGGAAACCGATTTTCATCGTTTATTAGTTTTTCAACAACAAATTTGGTTAACACTTCTCCATAACTAAAATTCTTGATAATCGATTTAACCAAACCGATTAAACCGAATTAACCGAATGCCCAGGCCTACATATATTGGCAAAACCACCTTTAAAACCAGCTAGAGGGCCAAAGTTGTCCGGTTTTTATAGTTCTATGGTCAAAAATGAACTTTCCCTTAAATCTTATGATATAGATGCCAACATTAGCAAAATTGCTGATATGGTAGGATCATTACAAGGAGAGAGGATAGAGTTTCATGAGAGGGAGAGTTTCATCTACACTCATCTACCTTGATTTTACCAAGTACTCAACCTGTACACTGAGACTAACCTTAGTGACTTGGGGTCTTATTGGTTAGAAATAGACATAGTGGTTGACGGATATCAGGTTTAGATTAATTGAACATCGTAGTAACTAGAAACCGAAACATCATTTAAAACATAGACAGGCATTCACTATTGCTATTGCTATCTTTATGAACCTAACATACTGCAAAGTCTGCTCTTGCTCGTGCAATAGCTACTAAGCTGAACCTGTCCTTGGTCACAGTGGGGTTTCCCAAATGTCAGATAAAACAAACGCCAAACCGGATAGAAAACAGAGAATATCAGATCATATGGCTTTTAAAACCACTAATGAGCTGCCTAGTATTGCACATTTGCACAAAGAAAAAACTATAGCCACCTCATGAAGTCATATATAGCCACCTCATGAAGTCATAAAGAGCTCAGTGGAAACTAGTCAACAACAACAGTAGATAACACCGAATCAAATGCCATTGACTAATCTACAGCACCAGAGACATAAATATCATGCCAGGGGTTAGTTTTGTCTTTCACCATTAAATAACGACTTAATTCAAAGTCCACATCTGCGATTTTAAACATACAATTCTTGAGTAAGCTGTATTTAAGCTACAAATCTCTCATTGGAATCTTGGTCTTTTTGCAGGGCCTTGATCAATGATAGGGTCAAGTTGAGGCGGTGCCTCTGATGTCAACACATCATCTGGTGCTTTATCTTGTTCTGCTGATGGCGGGACATATCCCTCAGGATAAGGTGGAGGGGGAGGGGCAGCGCCTATCTGCAAAGAAAATATGTGAGCATTTTTAACCAATGAGGGAAGAGACATAGCAAGTCAGGAATCAAGAATTACCCTACAAATTTATATAGTCATAAGTTAGCCACGGAATCTCCACACGACATTAGTGTTTAATAAGTTAGCCAAGGAATCTCTACACGACATTAGTGTCTAATAAGTGTTATCATTTATACAAGTGACCATGTAACAGAAGGCATCCCCCCTGATCCATAGTTCCACATAACATGTCAAGTTATTAACCACAGAAAAAAAATATCGTATTACCTTCCGTTTCAAGGATGAGAGGATATGATCAATTCGTTTAAGTTCCTTCAGGTCGATTGCTTCCTTTTGGGTCTTTGATTCAGATGCTGATGCATCAGACTCAGTTTCCACTGCAATGTACAAAACAGACACTCCTAGTGATCCTTTTTTTTTCTAAGTACGAAGAAGAAACAACAGAAATCATAGATGCAGCTACATTAAAAGTGAAGCAACATGTGATTTACGAATAACTCAGCAACTATTTCATGCAAACCATCTTCTGCGCAATCATCACTATTTTTCATTTTTGAAAATACGCAAGTATCGTTATCAAGCAATGGCCAACAGGTCAAGATAAAGGATCTTTTGCATCAAAAGCTGCATCTACTATTTTGTTTCTTTTCTCACCTACAATAGCCAAGCCAAGAGGAATTGTAAAAAAAAAGGCCACGCCAAGCACTAACTAGGAAAATAGACCAAGTTAGCAATTCAGATGCAGGCTCTGCTGCCAAAGATTACGAAAGCCTTTATAAACTATCAAAATACTCTTGTTCATAAGTATTACTATTTTATCCACACCCTCAAAAGAAACGTTGTGCCATGAACCATAAAAGAACAACAAAGCCTTCTACCCCAAAGCAATTTATGTTAGGCTCTGCCATGATAAATCAAGAAACTAATGCTATTGGAAGGTTAATAACCAACAAAATTAGAAAAAAATGAAAGAAAAAAATACTGACAGTGAACATGAAACTGGCAGGTAACCTATTTTTCATTGGGAAACCAAACTGTAAAACATTGGTGCAAACAGATGGGCGCAGAGCACAGCTTGCAGATTAAGCCAATTTGGGCATCTCTAACTAAATTAACACGAATATTCTTTAAGAAACTACAGGTTTCAGGGATTTAAATTTGATGATGCTGTCATGGGGAAGATTGAGAATGACGATTCTTTTGTAAGAAGACTACTGATTTTGCAATATTAATGAGCTATTCTATAAATCAGAATATCACATGTTTCTATTCAGAAGCTTTATACAGTTGTTTCCACATGAATCATGATGAATCTGTCACAGATTTTTCCGTGCGCAATGGTGGTGGTAGATGTTTGATTCAGTAGGTAGACTATATGGAACCATAAAGAATTCAGTTGATAGTTCTATGAGTATTTTGCTAGCAAAGCAACAGAAATTTGGCCAAAGATTTGACCTCAATTGCATTAAATACATCGAGTTCTTTAACCAGGAATCATATACCTCCATGGGGATAAGACACTTTTACTGTCGATCATGTGAGAAACAGGTAAACAGAAACGCAATATCAAGAACAGGTAAGGCGCAAGGATCATACCATTCCCAATCTTCTCCAACTTTGAGCATGCCACAGTAAAGGCTTTTGATATATGATGCATAGCCCTGCTCTGCAATGTTACAAGAACAGTTCAAGAGTTAAATACATAAAACTTGGAAGGACCAACAATACACAATCACATTGGTACAACCCACTGAAAGTGTCCATCGGATGAAGGGGCTCAGGTAACAAAAATGTTCACAGCACATTTCATCGCATTGATGAAGAACCTACACCCCCCTTGCAAAACAATGGAAAAGGAGGACCCCTTGCAAAACAATGGAAAAGGAGGAGAGGACATACTATGCGTGAGGCGAAGACGTTGCAGAGCTGTGGCGCCTGGTAGATGGAGCCATCAAGGATGTAGTAGGCGAGCATGGCGCTTGATTTCTCGGGGCTCTCCCGCTTCTGCTTCCGGATCACGAACAGGTGCGGCTCCATCACCTCGCTCAGCACGTACTCCATCCCAGTCATCTTCCTGCGAGCACCACAACCACACGGATCGAAACCCAAACCAAAAATTCTGGCGAATTGGTGGCGGATGGGGACCCAGGCTAGGATGAGAAATTTCTAGGATCATACGTGAGCTGGGACATGTCGAGGGGGTGGATTTGTCGCGAGCGCAGGGACTCGTTGTTGCAGGTGATGTCATAGAAGGGGGAGAGCGCGAAGTAGTCGAAGACGAGGTTGCGGTCGAGCGGGTAGGTGTTGAGCCACAGCTGGTCGCGAAAGCAGATCCCCGTCATGTCCGTGCCCGGCGGGGACGGGAGCGCGCCCGCGCCCTCGGTCCCCGGGGGCGGAGGCGGCTGCCCCGGCGGGGGCAGCGGCGTCGCCGACATCGCTCCGCTCGGGGACTCTCTGTCCCCCTAGGAAGCACCCTCGGAGTGAACGGGTTGCGACTTGCTGGCGGTGCCGAGCAAGGGGAGGTGGCGGCGGAGACGGGGAGGGGATGGCTCGGGGGGAGCGCTGCAGGAGAAGGCGCTTGCGCCGAACTTGAGATTAGCACGAGGCACTGCAAATTTAGCCAATATCTAACATTTGATTACAATGAACGGCATGTTCAATTCATCCCATGATAGAAAATAGAGTATTCTTTTTACTAGAGAAATACAGAACTTTCATGATATTCAGACCATTCTTTTATTGAGAAATATAGAACTTTCTTGTCAAAGCAAGAACGTCTTCAGTTGATATATGTGCGTGAAGTAAATTCTGCTTAATATAAGGCGAAAAAATTGAATGAGTTGTCATTTTTTCAACTGTATATCCAAATTGCCGATAATGATAAACATCTCGCTTGTAAGGAGATGCACAAATAGCAGTCAGCGAAAGTGCACTAGTGAAATTAGCCCGGTACAACAAACATCAAAATGAATCATAACTTCCTTAAGGTGGAAAGTTTATCAAACTTATAGCACTGCAGGCATTTATCAACTGCAGCTAAATTGTATTTCGCGAGCCTACACATCCATAGCTTGACAGTTGACAGTTGACAGGCACATGCGGAGACAAGGAACATCTCTTGCCAAAGAATAGTGTTACAACATAGGCTTTTTCCTCATAGGATAAACAAAACAAGTTACAAGGATGCCCTCAAATGGCATCCATATACAACATCATATATAACTCTACAAATGAATCTACACTACGATGATCGGACATCCTTGAAAACACCCCCTCTCTCCATCTCCGCGACAATCTCTTTTAAAGCCGGCACTTTACTGGCTAAGGTTCTGTACAATCTTGAGTACCTGGCTCTCGTGCCATCTGATGTTCGTGCCAAGGCAAGCAAGCTCACTGCCTCTGGCAATTGCTCAAACACGCTTTTTATTTCCTCAAAACTCAAGTCTGCAAGAACAGATGGTCTTGGAACGACACGGATAACCTCGCCACCTTTAGGCTCCTGAACTCGCAGATCAGCCTTAATCACCAGTTCACTGCTTGAATTTGCTCCACATTTTATGATGAAAGGTGCAGTTGTTCCAGTGTTGAACTGCAGTACGTTCCACTGTGAAACCTCGCTCTCTCCCAATGCATTAGACAGCGGGGCAGGATCATCGGGGTCTTCTTCCAGTGACTGCACAAAATTCATGGCATTATTGTGTCAAAATAGGGTTGAATTGCATGCTGTTGTGAAAATTATATTCTTTAAAGAAAAGATAGTATGGAGACTTCACATTATCAATGTGGAATTGTGCACTAAAGCTTGTGCAAATCATATACAATGGGATATAGAGAGAACGTCTTGCTTGGTCTAATATTCGTTAGAAATCTTTAGCCTGTTCTAATTGTATGATATATTGAATGTCGAGTGTGTTTCTTTAGGTGCGCTGTTGTTCCTTCTCTGTTGCAAACAAGACATGGCGATCGGGTAATCTCTTGTATTTTCACAGACTGGTATATATTTGACAGTTTTGCGATTGCAACAAAAAATTGTCTAGTGGATGCTGTGACTGAAACATTAATGAATAGGTTCTACCTCTCACCAAAAGTATTCAATTCTCAAACTTCCAGATTCGGAAAGGTAATTTCAAATTGAACATGGGCACCTAAATTTGGAGGAAATAGTATGATTGGGCTATACATTTGTCAATGTGCTGCCAGAGAACCATAGTTCTAGCAAATTGTGATGTATTGAGTTATACAAAAGGCATAAGTGCATAAAACAAGTTGCAGAATACATAGGTAAAGTGAAATCCTACTTTCTGTTCAGAAACTCAGTTAAAAATGATGATTAATGTAGCTTTTATGTGCTATAAGTTGGGCGGAAGAAAAAATAATTTACCTGAAATTTAAAATAAGATGGGCGGATTTAAGCTCTACTCACAAATGAAAATGGTAAAGAAGATGCTCCAAATTCATTGAGGGATAAATCCCTTTACCATTTCATCGTAATACTTTTCGAGAGTAGTTTTTATGTATCTAGCTTTCTTAATAAAACTGAGTGGCAGATACTTGACCTAAACAGCGACATGCGATCCATTAATTTAGAGCAATGATTCTAAGGTACTATCTACATACCTCGACAACTTTCCGTGCCTCCATGATATGCTTCTGAGCACATGGATGATCTATGTCAAGAAGAGAAGGCATCTGTGCCAAGAGGTCATCCAATGATTCTAGCAAAGATTTCCTTTTTGATTTTCTCATAGGTCGTGTAGAGCTTTGTCTCATTACTTCCTGATGTCACAGAATGGTCAAGCACAGGCACAGCAAGTTAGTAAACATATTATAAAAGTTAGATAACCATATGTACATGGACAAAGTATCAGACCTTGACTTGTTTCAAGATGTTATCCAGAGATATGAGAGATGCTAATCGCGCATCCTCGGCAGCAGTAGGAGGATTTCGAATAGGCGAACCACCTTCTTCTTTGGTTAACAAGGCAGTGTCAGTTCGCATTTGTTGCATGATCTGATAAGATGTGTATAAGAGACAGGTACTGTACTTGTCAACGAAACCTTCAAGTGCTGTAGTTGTGATGTATAAACACGCTTTGTATATTCTGATAAAAGCTGGCCTAAAGCATCAGTGGTGGGGGGCTGCGCTGTACCAAGGCCAGCCATCCATCCATCCATAATAGCAGTTGACAGCAGTTCAAGTTGTCCTGTAGCCCCTCCAGCAGCATCTCCACCAGTTACAGATAGAAACTCAAAGTTCTCAGCAAGCCATGCACGAATTTGGCGCTGTAATTCACCAGCTGGTGTGTGAACAAAGAGAGCAGCTAAAGCCTTGTTTCCAATTGAAAAGGCCTTGGCTTCCTCAGTAATTTCCCGAAGCTTCCCTCCAGTCACATGTTGCCTCCAAGTCTCCTGTCCAATTATCATGACATCAGCACTAGACTTGTCCAAAAAGAAAATAAATGCCAGGTCAGGCAGTACTACCAATAGATCAACATACCATGCGGGAGCTCAACACATTGACTTCACTACAACTGCCTACAATCCATATACTAGTACATGGTTACATGGAAACAACTAAGCACAAGATCTCATTGGAACATACATGTACTACAAAAGTCAACTAGAGTGGTGCATAAACTAGTCCCAGAAAATAATGACATTACGGTGAGGCTAATAGAGTTATATATAAGCAATATTCAAACAACAAAACTTTACCTCCTCAACACCACGAAGCTTCAGAACGATCGAGGAGAACTTTGATTTCTTTTCCTGCTTAATGTTCACCTTGAAACCATGCACATGTTCATCAACTAGAGCAGTCCGGGAACCATGATCATGGTGGTAAACAGGAGACCTGCCTGGACTACTTCCCCTGCTAGAACTTCTACTTCGACCAGTATTTGATTTCTCCAAGAAACGCTCAACTGGAAAGACCTTTATGAAGCAAGGTAAGAGAGACATACTGTTAGGATTAGTGCAAAATGATAGGATGGCTACTTAGATTTCTTTGAGAAAAATAGGTATAAACAAAACAGCAAAATCGCCGTACTTTGATGGACTGTAGTTCTGGTGACCTAGAAAGCAAAGATCTTATGTATAATATCCTAACTCTTGAAACTAACATAGTATCCATAACTTTTCTTGGTTCCATTTTGCGAATGAATGAAAATACAGCATCTCGGATCTCAGCCAGTATCTCATGCTCCCTAGCTGCACCAGCTTTGATAACTGCAGCCAAAACCTGCATACAAAACATTTTCAATTTTGATTGCGCTTGGAAACCATGAAACTGTCAAAATAATAGACACAAGCTCCATAAAAAATGAGCGTTCACAAGAGAAAAGGTGAGCGCGCACGCGTATTAATTACCAGCATCAAAAGCTTATTAGCACCATCAGCTATTGCAGCAAATCCCTCAAACTGGTCAGGATCAAAATCCATCAGTGCAGATGTAAGGTACTCTCCAGCAGGTGTTGTTTTTGCTAGCTCATTGCTTGATTTCACAATAGCTCCACTGACTCCAGTTTTATCCTGAGACACTGGCGATGCAAGCACATCTGGATATTGACTTTTGCTGCTGTCACTCCTGCAGATAGGGTCATAAATTTGGAGTCCATCATGTCATGTTCTTTATATTCAGTATTATTGACTAATTGTACAGCAGTTTTTACCTGCCTATCTCCCTTCCCTGAGCATTGGCAGGCTTGTTTGCTGAAGGGCTTGAAGTCTATGAAAGTAGTTAATAGTTATCCATGAGAACCATGTAGAATCTTTTTGGGAACACAAAGTACTGGCCACATATGCTAAGAATAAACTTTATCACAATCATTGTTTATAAAGAAAGTATTGGCCACTTTTGACATACAAGGCAAGATATTTGACATTAAGAAAGAGAAGAAGGCAGTAACTACAACTCTCATGCCAATGCTGCACATCTACACTCTAATAAGCTTTACACGATAAAAGTTTCATAACGATTGTTTACTCAGAAATTCAAGTTTACTGAACATTGTACAAACGAACCAGCAGAAATAGGCAAACTAGGAGCAGTTTCCTGATATGTAAAAACAAGTGATTATGAAATTAATCAAGTTAAATGAACAACAAATATGACAGACACCTATTCTTCAGAAACACAATTTGGTAGATGCTAGACACCATAAGCAATGAATGATACTGATCAACAACAACAACAACAACAACAACAACAACATAATAGCATTTAGTCAAGCAATGATATCACCACCTTTTTTAAAAGCCAAAACTGCAGATTTTAGAAGGAATGTTGATTTTTTTTTTTGTTTCCCGTAATTAAAAAAGAAAGTTACTACAAGATTCCTTGCCATGGGCAGTCGGCTGGGCCAACTGGGTCTATTGGGCCAGGCCCATTAGAGTTTGGTTCAGGATAAGAATATAAGATTGGATATCTTACCTAGGCGTTACGTAAGCAAGGAGATGAGATGCCAATTGACAAAAAAGAAAGAATCAAGGTTACTAGGAGATCATAAGGCCTTTGTAAAAAATATATATGCAAGTAGATCTATACCTCTTACATGTCTAAGGCTTGATTTCTTTGGTTTGTTGTGACAGCCTTTGTGATAGTCACCTTTTGTAGTATCCTGTAATATAGAGTTTAAATAAGATGGTATTTATATTCCTTTGTAAAAAAACTGATATTTGAGACTGCGTTTATTATGCTAATAATATTTGTATAGACAGTAAGACAATATTTAAAATATGCACATAAATGATTACATGTATGCATGTAACGGCTAAGTAACAGTAGTTATGGAAGCATAATTCATTACTTGTATACAGTACATCATAATTTTTATGTTTCTTTTTATTTCACCATAGTTATTCCAGGAAAGAATAGAAAAGGAATACAGAAAACGCAGAAGGAATGTTGATTTTTTGTTGTTTCCCGTAATAAAAAAGAAAGTTACTGCAAGATGTCCTTGTCATGGGCAGTCGGCTGGGCCAACTGGGTCTATTGGCCCAGGCCCATTAGAGTTTGGTTCAGGATAAGATTAGATCTCTTGTTTAGGCCTTACGATCTCCTAGTAAGTAGTAAGCTTGATTAACTTCTTTCTTTTTGTAAATTGGTACATCTCATCTCCTTACGTAGAGGGCTTACCTAATGCCTAAGTAAGATATCCAATCTTATGTTCTTATCCCTAACCTAACCCTAATGGGCCTGGCCCAAAAGACCCAGTTGGCCCAGCCTACTGCCCAGGACAGTCCTACAAACACGGCAAAATGTGACATTAATCTTTTGCCCTTTCCACATGCAGGAAGGCAATCTGGCAAAACAACCAAATAATTGAAAAGGAACTAGTTGAGAACAAAGAGCACAACAAAAAGGATAAAGAATACTTTGTGACAACCTGTGGCGCGCTTCCTAATCCTGACTTCTCTGTGAGTCTGTCAAAAAGCTTCTCGTTCTCTTCATGCAATTTCTGCATTAGTTTTTGTAGCAAGGAAAAGGAAGGTTTGTGAAAATGAGATAAAACAAATGAAGGAACAAAAGAAATTTAGATCAAATTTTAAGAAAACAAGTTTCAACAGCAGGTCAACAGAAAACTTGAAACTTAAACATGAAGAGCAGACAAATCATGTATCAGCAGTCAGGT
Organism: Echinochloa crus-galli; assembly: GCA_900205405.1. Taxonomy (NCBI): domain Eukaryota; kingdom Viridiplantae; phylum Streptophyta; class Magnoliopsida; order Poales; family Poaceae; genus Echinochloa; species Echinochloa crus-galli. The sequence goes on from OAMR01000340.1 coordinate 1,311,265, forward strand.
GGAATGCACAAGCATGGCAAGAATCTTCACAACAATAGTGGCAGTAGAAGGTAGACGTTAAAGAAAAGAGAAAAAAAAAAGACCATGACAAAGGTCAAAGGTCTTAGAATAAAATTATACTTGTAATTAAGTCAAAGGTCTAAGCATAAAATTGTAACAGCATATATTAACTTGTTGGTCATGCTTTCTCAATTTGGAAATCAAAAAGCGTTTAATTATATTGCATTTAGAATGATACTATGAGAAAAAAAAACATCCATGACAATAAAATATTGTTCTACTACTTAACTTGCAATTGCAAGCAAATCACTCCAATCAGTCAACCCATCTCATTGAAGATTTTGTTCTACCATGCAACTATCATTTCAAACAAATCAAGGTAACCTAATTTAGGTCACTCTATGGGTTTACATTAACTGGCAATCAGAATATGTGCATGGTTCAAATTTTCGAGGTAAATTATGATAGTGCATGCATTTAAGGTGGAACGAGTGATGCTTAGGTGATTAAAGGTTCCATGGAGTATCTATACCTCAATAAGGGCATCCCTTTTTGCCAATTCCTCCTCAAGCCTTTTGGTCACTGACGATGAGTCAGCAGTTGATTCCATTACCTTTGGGGAAGAAATAACTGAAGCAGATTCAGACCCAATAGTCGATCTAGCATCACTAGCATTGAGGGCCTCATTAAGCTGAGACTCAATGGACTTGAGTTTTGTCTGCAAATTATATAAAAGAAATAAAAATGGAAGCCACAAAGGAATATCATGGCATCGTAAAATTTATATGCTTCAGGCATAGTACAACAATTAGCAGAACCACAATCACTCCAGCAGGTATACGAAGAATATGTCTATGAAGAATATGACAGAGAGCTATACCAAATTCCAAACAGCACAAGGGTGTAACACTGAGGATGCAATCTTGATGGGTAGATCATAATGGCATTTCCCAATTAAAAAATAAATTTGACTGGAAGTCCCTGATGAGTAGACATGATGGGGCTAACAATAACAATAGTCTCACTAGTCACTGCTCCAACAACGAACTACTAGAAAGAGATAAGAGTCAAGTTTGAATGTTTTATGCCCAACTAGTAAATGTATGTAAAATTACTGGGAAAACATAATCTTAGCAGAGTTAAATCTGGTATGGTTGGACACTGGAATTTATTGTACAAACAGGTGCCTCTATGGTAATGTCATGGTGAACAATTTCGAGGAGGCTGGCACACGCATTATTAAATGTGGCACATGGAATAGATGTCTTGGTAAAAGGTAGTATAGATGTTTCCATCCCATGGTTGTCTTCACTATGGAGCCAACACTTACTAAATTGCAATTAAACTGCACCCACCATTTATAGGTTGTTTTATGTAAACAGTGGTTGCCATCTCGTGGATTATCTGGCATATACATTAAGCATTAATTGAGCAGCCCACATATAAACCACAAAACTAATATTAGCTTAGCTTTCATATCATCGTACTCCCTCCGTTTTAAATATAACACTTGGGACAAGCTATTTAGTTCAAAATGAACTAATTAGTTTGTCCTAAACATCATATATTTGAAAAGGAGTATATTACAGACTGACAGTACAGTGGAGAGACCAAGAACAACAATGCATGCTCGCAACATCATCATGAAGAAAAATAATAGCAAAAACTGATGACCATACTAAAAACAGTCAGTGCTGCCAAACATGATTCAATGAATACGCTTGTTCGAAAAAAATGCAGATCAATTAAAATTTAACCTGTAGTGTCTGAATTGTCAAATCACGTTCTTGCAACTGTAGTTTCTGCTCTTGTTCAACCTTCAAAAGATGAGCAATCTGATCTCTTAGCTGGTTATTCTGCTCTTTCTCAATCTTGTGCTTCTCAGCAAGCATTAAATTTTCAGACTGCAACCAATAATGAGCCAACTAAAATGTCAAGTCTTCGACTTTTAAGAGCACAAAAAAATATGGATGGAATACTATATATTAAGTTCTGAAGCCATTGTTAAGTAAACTGCAAGAGCCAGCGCATCATATTACATAGATTTAATAGATGCATCACAACAAGTGTAAGACTGAAGAGTGAAGAAGAAGCAAATCTGACTATCCACTTAAGAAAACAAGGCCTTTTTTTCAGGAAACAGCAGGAAAGGAGCCTAGAGAAATATTCAGATAATAACACTACAGCGAGTGAAGATCCACAGCATCCAGCGAAAGGGTTCGTACACAAGACAACAAGAAATGACCAGCAATAGAAAAATAAGAATGGCTCAGTGTTTTAAAGGCGTTGCCTAGGCGTCCAGGTGCACCCAGCTCGCCTTGGGAAACAGTGGCGCCTTGTCGCCTAGGCGGTAAGGCGCTCCCAGAATTCTTGGGACGCCTTACCGCCTTTGAAACCATGGAATGGCTCATATAAAACTTGCCCTTAAAGCAAGATCAAATAATCCTCCTCTTGCTCCTCGACAACAAGCAATTACAAAGCAGTCAAACATATGAAACTTTAGAACAAGCAATAACCCATCAAATTAGACAGTGTTTCATGGCTTCATCCATTGAGAAAAATCAGGTCCCATAGGTTCAAGGAAAAGAGGGGGAAAAAAAAGACTCCACTGAATACAGTATCAGAATGCATGGCCTTATTGCTGCTGACAAGGTTCCCATGATGTTGTAATCTGTGAGCTCGGACAGACTATCATGATTGAATCTTTTGGGTACTAATTTAATAAGTTCAGATGCAAACGCTGCACATAGAAAGTCAAAATAAACCTTGAGATCAGCTTGGAGTGTAGAAGAAACTCTCCAGGCCTTCTGAACTTCGTTGAACAGCAGTGTGCACTGGTTGTTAGCCTCTTTTAGAGAATGTTTTAACCCCAAAACTTCTTGCCGCAAATCTACAACCTCCTTTTCTTTCTCATGCAATTCTTTGCGTGAATCATTTGCCTGTAAGTAAACCAGAAAGGTGGTTACAAGTAGTTCTACTATGATGCTGGTGCAGTGACAGATTTGGCAAAATGGGATCCAAGGTTGAGCTGCCTAATATATATTTATGTTCTTAAAAATACTATATTAATATTTCTATCCACTAGACTGGATGTGCTTGCAGCACTAAAACTAGTAAAAGCCGCAAATAATAATATGCATCAAGGAACTGTACGGTATGCCCCATCTGCTCCCATGAAGAAAAAGAAAAGAAATGGGCAAAAGGCTGTTCAGCAGTGCATCTCTTATAATGAATATCTTATGGCCAGCATATTTCTCCACGACTCTCTTTTCACATGTCCCCTCCCTTCTCCCACCCCTAGCTCTACCAACTCTTACTATAGCATGGAGATTATGAGAACCCTAGAAGAAATGCGACACGAATCCAACCACATCTAACATGCATAGATGCAAAAAGAAAAAACTGGAATTGTGTAACACAGGTCATTGGAACAATGTAGAGTTCAATTAAAAGATTCAAAATCGTACCACGTCTTTCCATTTCTTTATTGTGTCACGATTGCCAAGGCTCAGTTCAGCATTTCTTGCTCTTGCAGAAAAACTGAGTGTAGACAAAGTTCTTGACAAATTTGAAGCACTCGGACTCACATGCACAATCAACAAGATCTTCGAGCTACTTCCTACACCAATGGAGGTATGTCAAAACACAGGCACTAGCATAGGCCAAAGATTACTTTATGCCTCTGCTTCCAGGGTGGAGCAGATGCACTCTGTAGGCAAAGGAAAGTTCTGTTTTCCATGATACAGACGCATTTCCTTCGAGGAAAAAAAAGAAGGTAAGACACATTGTTAACTCATTTAATAACTGACAGTAATTAGCATTTCCTTTTGTTCCTTCCCGTTGTTCAGGTGGACCACCTCCAATTCATCAAACAACAATTTTACCAACATATTAATAGCAGAAAGGCAACAAAACAAAGTGATAGCACAGGGCATGGCACTACCTAGTGAGTCAGCTAAGATTTGTGTGATTCTTGAATTCCCAAATAGAACAGGCTCCTTCTTTGCGCTTAAAGAGGCAAACGCATCGCCCAACCTATGCAAACAAAAAATGGGGGCAACTTTAGGTACAAGGAAATAAACAAAAAAGACATCATCAAAGGTAGTCTGTCACATAAGAAGGAGCCAAGTTTACCGGGGATCAAATGCCCAATGATTATAATGATTGGAGAAGGTATAAATGTGGTCTAGCTACTTACGCAGAAAGTGACTTCGAGACATGCAAGAAATCTGTCACATGTCGTCCAAGCGACAACCGGTCGTCTCCCGCTCCAGTGCTGAGGCGGAGTACCGAGCTGTCGCTAACGGCGTGGCTGAGGCGTCCTGGCTCCGACAGCTCTTGGCGGAGCTTCACAGCCCGCTCCCCAAGAGCACGCTTGTCTACTGCGACAATGTCAGCGCCGTGTACCTCTCTACCAACCCGGTTCAGCATCAGCGGACGAAGCATGTCGAGATTGACTTGCACTTCGTCCGAGATCGGGTTGCCATCGGCGATGTTCGGGTCCTCCATGTACCGACCACCTCCCAGTTTGCTGACATCTTCACGAAGGGTTTGCCCTCCTCGACGTTCTCGGAGTTTCGCTCCAGCCTCAACATAGCAGGTGGCTAGTTGTGACTGCGGGGGAGTGTGTTGCCTTTCTTTGTTGTCCAGTCTTGAACACCGCTGCGCCGGTAGTTCAGACTGCGGGGGAGGGTTAGAGTATGTTGTATATAGCCCATAGGGCCCATGTATACTAGGCCCATTGAGGCCCATGTACATCACCATATAACCCACCCTTCTAGGGTTGGAGGAATATACAGCAATTATTCCTCTATCAAACAGTATGCATCAAGGAACTGTACGGTATGCCCCATCTGCTCCCATGAAGAAAAAGAAAAGAAATGGGCAAAAGGCTGTTCAGCAGTGCATCTCTTATAATGAATATCTTATGGCCAGCATATTTCTCCACGACTCTCTTTTCACATGTCCCCTCCCTTCTCCCACCCCTAGCTCTACCAACTCTTACTATAGCATGGAGATTATGAGAACCCTAGAAGAAATGCGACACGAATCCAACCACATCTAACATGCATAGATGCAAAAAGGAAAAAACTGGAATTGTGTAACACAGGTCATTGGAACAATGTAGAGTTCAATTAAAAGATTCAAAATCGTACCACGTCTTTCCATTTCTTTATTGTGTCACGATTGCCAAGGCTCAGTTCAGCATTTCTTGCTCTTGCAGAAAAACTGAGTGTAGACAAAGTTCTTGACAAATTTGAAGCACTCGGACTCACATGCACAATCAACAAGATCTTCGAGCTACTTCCTACACCAATGGAGGTATGTCAAAACACAGGCACTAGCATAGGACAAAGATTACTTTATGCCTCCGCTTCCAGGTTGGAGCAGATGCATTCCATAGGCAAAGGAAAGCTCTGTTTTCCACGATACAGACACATTTCCTTTGAGGAGAAAAAAATGAAGGTAAGACACATTGTTAACTCATCCAATAACTGACAGTAATTAGCATTTCCTTTTGTTCCTTCCCGTTGTTCAGGTGGACCACCTCCAATTCATCAAACAACAATTTTACCAACATATTAATAGCAGAAAGGCAACAAAACAAAGTGATAGCACAGGCATGGCACTACCTAGTGAGTCGGCTAAGATTTGTGTGATTCTTGAATTCCCAGATAGAACAGGCTCCTTCTTTGCACTTAAAGAGGCAAACGCATCGCCCAACCTATGCAAACAAAAAATGGGGGCAACTTTAGGCACAAGGAAATAAACAAAAAAGACACCATCAAAGGTAGTCTACCACATAAGAAGGGGCCAAGTTTACCGGGGATCAAATGCCTAATGATTATAATGAATGGAGAAGGTATAATTGTGGTCTCAAATCAAGCTACTTACGCAGAAAGTGACTTCGAGACATGCAAGAAATCTGTCACATTGTCCCTATTGGCATCTTCGTCAAGCAAACATTCACTTGCTGGCAAATCCACTAGAGAAAGCTTACTGTACAGGTGCTCCCCTGTTACATAGTTTCTGTAGTGTATATGAATGGTAATAATCCTGAAAAAGAACAATTAAAACAATAAACCAAATAGTTTAAGTTCCAATAGAAAGGTCATGATGGAGGAAACAGAACATTACAGAAGAGTTATTAACAGCCTATAATCAGCTGCTGAGAACAAATGTGACTAACAACTAACAAGCAAGCAGGAAAGAGCATCATTTTTATTCACAGAAGAAAACATGCACCATTTTAAATTAACCAGCAAGCAAATCTGCACATGGAGCTGGCAGTCTATGTTCAAGGAAGAAAACTGGAACTGGCATTCTATGTTCGAGGGGAAAAAATGGATCTAGCAGTCTGTTACCTAACTTGAATTAGCACATGATACAAATAATTATACCAAGAATTAAACAACTAAACTCAAAAACATATAAGGATGATTGATACTACCACCGTTCCAAATTACTATTCGTTGTTGACTTTTTCGTTTAACGTTTGACCATTCGTCTTATTCAAAAAATTGCACAAGTATCATTTATTTTGTATGTGACTTGCTTTATCATCGTATATACTTCAAATATAACTTATTAGTTTGTATATTTGGACAAAATTTTTGAATAAGACGAATGGTCAAAGATAATGGAAAAAAGTCAACAACGAATAGTAATTTGGAACGGAGGTAGTAGTATTCTGCAGAAACAAAAAAGGAAATGTTTCACATACAGGTGAGAAACCATGGCCTTTGGTGAATTTACTGATCGATTTTGAAGTGCTGTCTTTAGTGCCCCAGAAAAGTCCAGTGGATTTTCAACCTTTTCTTGGACAAGTTCCACAAAGGATTCTTGCACACCCATTCGAACTTTTGGGACAGTGCTGCTAGATTCTGACAGCAAGTCCCTAACCTGTGTTGGAAAGAATACATAAATTTAGCTCCTTATACCATACACAGTATGTAACATGGAAAAACATGTCCTCTTAATAGCAGAAAGAAAATCACTTTGAAACTATTTGTAGAGCTCGAAGGTGCACCTGATCATTGTAGAGCTCACAGGCAGTAAAATAGAAGTTAAAATGGGCGGTAGAAGTAGTATCTGAGTTTGAAAGATCAAACAGTTCTTCAAAGCTCCGCAGATATAAGCCACGATCATGACTAGATCCTTCCTGGAAGGAAGCACATGATTTTTTTTTGTAAAAGATGTTGCACACATGTATTTAAACAAATATCAACAAAGAGCTTATAAATCATGTAAGAATATCGGTAATTCAGTACTTTTGCGTAAAGTGCTGACTGACTTCAAGTAGAGTACTGATACTAGATGACAGAGTGATATAGATATCCAAGGAGTACAAATCAGATTTACCAAACAAAATAATTCTAAACATTAGCATCAAGCAGATAAAAAAAATACTATGTTTCTATGTGCAAGCAATTAACACTTATGTTTCATTCTGATAGCTTTCTAAAATTATGTTTCTTTTACAAGACGACGTGGATTACCCAAAATACCAACCCATAGTATGCAATAGATTAAACAATAGAAAATATACTTTTTTTCTCGAACCACGTAGGAGAACTGCGTGTCATTTCATTAAGGTAGAAGAAAAGTAAGAAAATATACTTTGACTGATTGTATTCTGTATAAAAGCAAAGAGTGCCGTATTGCATTAGATTCCATAATTCATGTTCTTTCATTAAATCCCGGTGGGCTCTATTTGCGGTTTCATCGCTGTGTACCCTTGTGCTATTTGTCATATCAAACAAGAAATTAATATAGTGCTAAGAGCCTATTAGCACATGACTCGATCAAAAAGAGTATGTTAAACAGTGGCACATGCGATGGTGTCAAGACAACGTAAGCAATTAACTTGCTAGTATGGAAGCAATTACAACCCTTCCCCAGACCCCGCACGGTGCGGGAAGCCTACGGCACTGGGTACGCCCTTTATGGAAGTTCAGGTGGGGCAAATATGACACAAAAAAGTTGATGTGTACCAGTGTATGTGTTTTGCCAGAACGGCTTTGACCATATGCAAATATGGAAATATTGTACCCATCCAGAGCAGACTGCACAAATGGTTGAAAATCGTGGAAAAGTTCACCTGAAAGGAAAATTGAATGACTGAAAATTGTAAGAACAATATAGTATGATGACATTGTATTCAATCAAGATTCTGCTCAATCTGCCTCTTTTAAATCACAAACTACATTGGCGTACACCTACCATTCATAAAAAAAGGGTATTCAAAACCCCATTCCAGTAGTCTTACCTTGCCCAATGTGGGGTCCATATACCCTATCAAACTCATAATCCTTCTTAGGATTGGTTAGAGATTCATCTCCTGTGTTTACACGGATAGTAAAATCATCTGGAAATTCAACCACTGATGAACCCTCATCTTCAAACTGTGGCCTGCTACGACAGAACACTTTGACATTGCCTGCAAGATGTTGAAATTTATTAAATTACTATGGACAACTAAAATATGCCATGCATAAAAGATATTTGCAAGCCAGACAGTACAAGAACATTGGGTGGTACCTTTCAAGGTCAATAGGTCATTGAAAAGCTTTTTCTTCTCATGAATCAATGGGGTGATTCTAGCTTCAGTCTCAAGGGCAGTTTGATCTAAAATAGAAACAATTCTCAGAAAACAATGGAAAAGAATACAAAACAAAAGGGCGATATAAGTATATAACTCATAAAAGAGTATTGAGTTTGGGAATATGAGAGTTGACACGTTCCAATAAGCCTCCTTGGCACTTATACAATTGCTTGATAAAAAAATAGGGAGAAACAAGGCCTCCCAGATGCCAGCAACCATAATACCGTACGGTGTGTTAATCAACTAAATTCCACTGGAAGCATGAAATATATTATATGAGACGTATAAGCCTATCTTACTAATCCAACCAAAGAAAACATTACGATGATTAACATATCAAGTGAACCAAGGCGGCAACACATAGAACAAAAAAAAGTTTCAAGGATGATCAAGGGCACTCCGTCAGTAATCCAAAGGTAACAGAAACAAGGGTAATGCTTCAGTTTACCAAAAGACATGAAGAGGAGATGTTAAGGTTACCTAATTTTCTAGTTCTGTCAGCAAGAAATCCAAGATAGCGGGTGACACGGCCTAACTTTGCATTAGAATACTCGAGAAGGTCATTAGCTTCCTGTCTAAGCTCCAAGCAGTCCTCTCTAGCAAGCTGCAAGAGTTGAAAAATGTAAGTTGGCCATAAATCAGTAGATGGCAATACAGAGAAACAGAACATGAACCAAATAAATACACTATCAATGACAATAAATCAGATTTCGATGCGACACTATCGTGCTAAACCATAGCAGTAAACATACTAAACTGGATAACAGTGTAGCCCAGGCACTTCTCATTTGGGGCTCTGTAACTCATTTGCACTCGTTCATCCCTTGTGATCAGGTCATCCATTACTTCTGATGCTGTCCTCCCATCACACAATAGTTCAAGGGGACACTATTAAAGCCCATAACAGTATCACTAATGCCCAGCCACACCAGTAACTGAAGCACATGGGCTCAACAAGCACACGCCCCTAATCCCCTGAACTTACTGTACTGCAGTGCCAATTGAACACACTCCAATTAGTTTGCACTCCAACAAATTTAAATTTTCCAACATTTCTCTGCAACCTGAACCACCACAATGAATCCACGAGCTCTAGACCCAACAAGTAGACCTTCACTAAGGCCCAATCAGATGACCAGAATGGTGTCCAATCAAATCACTGCAGCCACCAGAAGTCCAAATCATCTGCTTCAGTAAATTCGTGCTAACATAAACCTGCTAAAGGGAACTGTACAAAGTCATCTCAGTTTTCCCGCTCAACCGATGCAAAATGTTTCAACAATGGCGACACTGCAGCGCCTTATAAGCTACAACACCAGCTCCCTGCGGCTCCCGCAAACAAATCGAGCTAAACCCAGACACTCCACGCGCGTCCACCGTCACCGAATCAGAACCCAAGAGGCGAGGCGAGCACCTGGACGCTGTCCGCGAGCTGGTCGAGCCGGTCGGCGACGGGCACCTCGCCGGACGGCGCGCGCGGCGCCCCGGCGGAGGGGCGGAGCACCATGGCCGTCGGCGGCGCCCTCGGCATCGCGGTCGGCGCCGATGCCGCCGCCGCAGCCTCTATTCTATCTATTCGCTTCGAATGGGGGAGAGAGCGGAGGACAGGGGCCAGAAATTTTTCCGCTTCCGCATTTCGTTTTGTTCCTTCCCCTTGTCCGGGTGACCCCGCCTCGGCCGAAGGTCGTGGTGGAAAGCTTTTCGGCATCGGTTTCTGTTCGTTTCTGGCTGTGGTTTGAAATCGGTGGGGCCACGGGGTGGGGCGCGCAGAGGAGTGAAGTCGTGAAGGGAGTAACTGCTTGGTGTACCCGGTGTTTCCCTGCTACCGCGAGTACTTTATAGTATAAATACCCCTTGACAACCCTTGAGAAACCGTTTGGAGAAATAAATAGAACGTGTTGACAGATCTTTGTTCTACTTTTCGATTAAGTACTACTCCGTACGTGTCTAACTATTTCTCTTTCTTATCAATTGATTCTTTTCTTGAGAAATGAGGAAATTAGTGGACATACTAGTCGCCAACGGAGCAGGTACATCGAACAATTTCTCACAAGGCGGTGCCGTTGTTTTCCTGCGCAGGTCAAGACGCCAAGTTGAGCGCATGAGTATCCAGAAAAAAAAAACTGAGCCTGTGATAACTGTTACGTGGAAATCCTTTATCTTTTGAGTTCCGCTTATCCGTAGCACGAGCACGTTCCTGCATAGCAGCCTTTCCCCCAGTCATGTTCAAGCAGCCAAGTCACCAGATGTGTCATAAATCACTTAGTAGTTAGAAAAATGTTACGATTCCAAATCATGTGGTTTCTAATATGAACTAAACTTATCAGTTAGTAAGTAGTAGAGCAAAGCCACTTTGAGACATAAAATTCATTTTCGATAATTTTTTGTCATATTTTGTTTATCGAATTTAATTAGTATTTGCTTGTGATTGGGAAAAGGTTGTACTAAATTTAAGGAAGAAATTGGATGTACTCGATAAGAACAACACCTCAAAACATGACATTATAATCACATTTGGTTTATTTTTGTTTACATGTTGTGTTATTGAAGAAGTGAAAATTACCATAGACCTATATTTTGTTTGCGCAGACCTGAATGACTGAATCTGCATGGCTGATTCTGCCGGCTGGTTTTTACTGAGAGAAAAACATTGATGGATGGTTGGTGACTGATGGCTGGTGCTGGTTTTTACTGAGAGAAAAATACTGCTGGCTGGTGGCTGATAATCCAAGCGAACAGGGCGGTGAATGGTAGCAGCTCCTCCGCGTACTCCAGCCAGCATTTGGCTGAACCACAACGGCCACCTTGTCAGATTAATTGCATTATGCGGTCCTATTAATAAGCTTAAAATGGAGAGAATTCTTTATTTGACATCAACTTTAACTTTAGTGCCTCATTTGACGCTCTATTAGGTTTTTCACCCACGATCCGTTAAGTTTTATTTGAAAAAAAAGAATCCGCTCTTGTTATCGTTAGGACCCACACTCCAGTGTTTTCAGTCAAGGAAACACATCATGGTTGTGTTTAGATTCGTGAAAAGGAGGTAAAAAGGGTCGCATCGGACACTGTAGCGCTTTTTGTTTGTTTGTGGTAATTGGTGTCCTACTATGACCTAACTAGCCTCAAAAGATTCGTCTCATCGTGTACATCAAAATTATGCAATTAGTTTTTTTATTTACCACATTTAATGCTCCATACATGCGTCATTTATTATATTTAATATTTCGACGTGACGTCGATGTGATGAAAAGTTTGAAAGTTGAGAAGAACTAAACACAGACCATATGTAGCAAGCGTGGACGTATTTGCATGTTAGCAAAACCTGAATGTATATCTGTTGTCTCATATGTGACTTATCACAAGCAAAGGCATTGTGTTATCTCAAGAAAAGATGCGCGCTGTTTTTAACCGAACAAGGTGTCAAGGTACATGTGAAACTAGATAATCTACGTGTTAAAGTGTCCTCTCTTCCCACCTGGGAGACGGCATTATGGCCAAAGTGAGAGCATCTCCGAGAGACTCTGTATCGTGTTAGTTAAATATGGAGATTATAGTCACTTTGTAAAAATATAAAGCCATCGAATTCAATGGGGTAATCCAACATATTCTGTAAAGATGTCTAGTGAGGTAGGCTAGCTAAAAATAGCTAGCGAATGAGGTGGGATGGAGAGCCACTAAATTTAGAGAGTCATTTACATAGTACGTTGGAAACGTTTTTTCTCTAACAATAGCTAAATTTAACTTTCAACAGATTCCTTTTCTCCCCTTTTCCTTTTTTTCTTGCTATAGAACAATCCCCTTTCAAATTTCCAGTATATTAGGAAGAGGTGCTCCAGCAGATGTCCTTTCCCCTTTCCTTTTACCATGCTATGTGGAGCCCACATGTTAATTGGGTAACATCTTTTTTATTTTTTATTCTTTTCCTTTTCCATCCAATAACATGCCCCGACGGACAATGGAGTTGAGGCGGTGCCATCGCTCACATCTTGGTAGCGCGCCAGAGTTGAGGCACAACAGAGAAAGATCAGCAAGAGACCACATGGCTGGAATGGGTTGGAGAGTGCCACGCCCGGTCGACGTGGCCCACCGCAGTGGCGCCGGGGCTTGGTGCTCGGCGGGCGGGCGGGCGCACGCGAGGGGGCTTGGTGCAGGCGCGTGCCGGACGGCGGCTCTAGGCCTGGGCGGAGCAGGGTGTGGTGGCGGCGGCGGAGCAACGCATGACGGGTGGCAGCGCTTGATCGGGGTGGAGCGATGCGTTTGGAGGCGGTGCGGCGCACAGGGCAGGTGCGAGGGGAAAAGATGGAAAGGGGAAAGGAGTTGTCTCCCCTTTCTAAAGGGAAATGCGATTGGAATAAAGAGGGTTGAGAAAATATTATAGAAAAAGAAGAATATAAAGAAATATGTTGAAATTGTGTTTTTTCCTCGTAATCTTTTTATTAACAATTATAGAAAAATGTAATTCATATTCTCAACCTGTTGAAGTTGCTCTGATATGGACGCGGAGGGGGCCGCACCAGTGGGCCGCGCACCGAGCATGGTGATGGCAACGCGGGGGTTGAATAGAGAAGTGGCGTTAGGGCCGTCGCGTGCAATAAGAAGGTAAGGGCCGTCAAGGAAAGATAGAATGAAGTGCGGATATGAGCCTTTGGATCTTGATCTAACCGTCATAGATGGTCAGACGGTTGTGTGATGGACGAGAAAGCAATATTTCATATAATTGAGAAGGAGACACACCCTGTCATTTTACCCACCAACAATACTTCTTATTCCAAAGCTTCCCTTCTATCCACCAAGGATGATATTCTTCACAGAGGAGATAACACAAAGTACTTGCAAGAACGATAATTATAGTGTCGAAAAGACATTAAAAATTATTTGATCATTCAGATGCCATTTATTTATAAGTCTTATTACATAGTACAACCACCAGGGCCTCCATAATAGAACATACCATCAAGAAATGGGCTAACTTGGTAGCACTGCTTATGGGATACCCGAGAGTTAAGTCCAGCGGGCCATGGAGCAGGGTTGTAACCTTGGCCACTGGAGTCCACATACTTTATATCTCGGACAGTTGCTGAATTTTTACCAGGCCATTGTCCATTGCCCATCGGAGGACTAGCATTTCCAGTATGAGATTGTGTGTAACCACCCCAAAGTATAAGATTTGCATGGTCTGCTAAACTGCTAAACAAACTCTTTGGCCAAAATCCAACTGGCCTAAGATCGTCATTATTTTTTCCGAAGTGTAGCCACCAATCGCCGTCATCTTTGTTCTGCATGATGATTTACGAAAACTAAGTAAAACTATTGTTGTCAATCAATGAACCATTAAGTATCGATCATGATGGATTATCTATACAACATTTAGAACTAAAGTATCATTATAGGAAACATTAATATAGTATATAAACATTTGGTATCTATGCATGAATGCTTTTGGATACTTACCTTAAATATTTTGATTGTGATCTTAAGCTGGCCATTATTTGGCTCTAAAATATTTCCTGGGGTAATAGGTGCATTGTTTACTGGCACAAAACCATTGCATGCCAAGTCGTAGCACCCAGTAGATGAATGTGCATCAACCTGTGTGCAAAACAATTAAATTCAGAGTATACATAACAAAAATACAGCATAGAGTAAGCAAAATGAGGGAAAAAACATCCAAGTGTACGTACCGTCCATTCTACGAAAAAATGTGTTTTGCTGTCACCATATATATGTGGGTTTACCTAGGCAGAATAATAGGCAGAGAGTTAAGCATCACGCTATAAATTAGTATTACATTATTTGCACAGGCACCCTGAAACTTACCATCCATCCAGCGAGCACAGAATTAAAATCAGAATTATCATTTGCTACCACTATTTTTGATGAGCTTAGCTGGTCGTTCCTGTTCAAATCTGGGAAGCTATAGACATCAAATGTTGCCATACCACCGGTAAGCACAGATTTTCTATCTGTGTTTGAATAATATTCAGCAACCTGCCGAAAAAACATAAGTGCAATAGTAAATAAAATAGTTCGAGAGTGATTGCTTATTACGTACAAGAAACTCAAACAGACAAACACCGTGCCACGTATATGTATAGTGAGTTTCAAATTAGCATGCATAGGAATATAGGATATGTAATCAAAATTCTATATGTACTTATTTGTCGTATATGATGTTAAAGTTTACCGAAATTGTTTCAGTAAAAACACAAAGTTTAATGTGATTTATTGAAAGAACACTACTAGAAAAACTCACATCCGCCCCGTCTATATGCCTCGGTGCACTCAAGAACCGGTGCTAATACAACATTAGCACCGGATGTAAAATTGGGGTGCCCCTAGGGACCCTTTAGCACCGGTTGGTTTTACGATCCGGTGCTAAAGGGCACCGGGTGGTGTTACGACCCGGTGCTAAAGATCTTTTAGCACCGGTTCGTAAATACGAACCCGGTGCTAATGGGGGTGTCACATGCTACTTCAAAAGGAGCGCATCTTCTATCGAGTTCGAATCCCGCAACACGCAAATATGCAAATATTTTTGCCTTGTGCTCCCACCTTTAGCACCGGTTATTTGACCCGGTGCTAAAGGTGGGCACCTTTAGCACCGGAAGAGTAGCACCGGTTGGAAAACCCGGTGCTAAAGGGGCTTCCCAACCGGTGCCAATATCTATCTATCTATCTGATAGTGGGAATATTTGGAATCTTGACTTGGTACTTGCAAATAGAATTGAGTTATCAAATCTTCAGAAGTCACTGCGCCCAAATTGGCTTGAATCATCATATAAAACTATATTAGTGCTCCCCACTAAAGAATTTTCTCAACATGCAAGTTATCTATGTCACCATCCATTAAAACACTCTCAACATGCAAGCTATCCATGTCACCATCCACTAGAACAATCTATTTATATCTTTCATCGATTTTCTGTAACTAATAGCATATGTAATTTTTTAGTCTATACAAGTATCATGCTACAAAACTATATTAGTGCTCCCCACTAAGGAATTCTCTCAACATGCAAGCTATCTATATCACCATCCATTAAAACACTCTCAACATGCAAGCTATCCATGTCACCATCCACTAGAACAATCTATTTATATCTTTCATCGATTTTCTGTAACTAATAGCATATGTAATTTTTTAGTCTATACAAATACCATGCTACATAATTCCTATAGTAGAAATACATGGAGGATCAATCATTTAAGAACCATTATTTTTCAATAAAATGAACATATTTTCATGTGTAATATTGTTTGCAAGAGAATGTTGTCATACAATCTTAGACCCCATTTGAATGCTTAGAATTGAATTACATTCTAATAATCATCACCAAGACTTATTTATTATTGTTGGCTATAAGGGGGAGATACTTATGTGATGCGGATCATTAAGAAAGAGGATCTATAAAATCAATTTCCATTCCCCTTTCCCACGAATTTAAGATAGGCTTATATCTAAACTTCGGAAAGTTGTAGAATGTTAAACTCCGAGATAAATAGTTTATGGATCTTAGTATTTTCCACTTTCAAATTTTATCTTACAGTATTGTTTAAGATTCCCGCCGCAACGCGCGGGCTATCACCTAGTCAATAGTTGTAAAGGTAATATAAGATCTCACGACATGTTATTCTCATGCAATGGCGGATCTAGTCATACAAGGTATGAGCCTTTGGATCTTGATCTAACCGTCATAGATGGTCAGACGGTTGTGTGATGGACGAGAAAGCAATATTTCATATAATTGAGAAGGAGACACACCCTGTCATTTTACCCACCAACAATACTTCTTATTCCAAAGCTTCCCTTCTATCCACCAAGGATGATATTCTTCACAGAGGAGATAACACAAAGTACTTGCAAGAACGATAATTATAGTGTCGAAAAGACATTAAAAATTATTTGATCATTCAGATGCCATTTATTTATAAGTCTTATTACATAGTACAACCACCAGGGCCTCCATAATAGAACATACCATCAAGAAATGGGCTAACTTGGTAGCACTGCTTATGGGATACCCGAGAGTTAAGTCCAGCGGGCCATGGAGCAGGGTTGTAACCTTGGCCACTGGAGTCCACATACTTTATATCTCGGACAGTTGCTGAATTTTTACCAGGCCATTGTCCATTGCCCATCGGAGGACTAGCATTTCCAGTATGAGATTGTGTGTAACCACCCCAAAGTATAAGATTTGCATGGTCTGCTAAACTGCTAAACAGACTCTTTGGCCAAAATCCAACTGGCCTAAGATCGTCATTATTTTTTCCGAAGTGTAGCCACCAATCGCCGTCATCTTTGTTCTGCATGATGATTTACGAAAACTAAGTAAAACTATTGTTGTCAATCAATGAACCATTAAGTATCGATCATGATGGATTATCTATACAACATTTAGAACTAAAGTATCATTATAGGAAACATTAATATAGTATATAAACATTTGGTATCTATGCATGAATACTTTTGGATACTTACCTTAAATATTTTGATTGTGATCTTAAGCTGGCCATTATTTGGCTCTAAAATATCTCCTGGGGTAACAGGTGCATTGTTTACTGGCACAAAACCATTGCATGCCAAGTCGTAGCACCCAGTAGATGAATGTGCATCAACCTGTGTGCAAAACAATTAAATTCAGAGTATACATAACAAAAATACAGCATAGAGTAAGCAAAATGAGGAAAAAAAACATCCAAGTGTACGTGACGTACCGTCCATTCTACGAAAAAATGTGTTTTGCTGTCACCATATATATGTGGGTTTACCTAGGCAGAATAATAGGCAGAGAGTTAAGCATCACGCTATAAATTAGTATTACATTATTTGCACAGGCACCCTGAAACTTACCATCCATCCAGCGAGCACAGAATTAAAATAAGAATTATCATTTGCTACCACTATTTTTGATGAGCTTAGCTGGTCGTTCCTGTTCAAATCTGGGAAGCTATAGACATCAAATGTTGCCATACCACCGGTAAGCACAGATTTTCTATCTGTGTTTGAATAATATTCAGCAACCTGCCGAAAAAATATAAGTGCAATAGTAAATAAAATAGTTCGAGAGTGATTTCTTATTACGTACAAGGAAGAAACTCAAACAGACAAACACACTTCGGAAAGTTGTAGAATGTTAAACTCCGAGATAAATAGTTTATGGATCTTAGTATTTTCCACTTTCAAATTTTATCTTACAGTATTGTTTAAGATTCCCGCCGCAACGCGCGGGCTATCACCTAGTCAATAGTTGTAAAGGTAATATAAGATCTCACGACATGTTATTCTCATGCAATGGCGGATCTAGTCATACAAGGTTAGCTTCAAATAAAAATCATGGGGCTGCCTACATGGCACCCGGGCATTTCTTGGTGCCCCAACACCCAATTTTTTCGGCCTTTGGACCTGTTATCAAACTGAAAGAAACACAGCTTTGGAATGATCAGAGGAGGAAGAAGCAAAATTTGGGTTTGAGGGGGGCAAGGAAGTGCTCAAACGTATTTTAGCATTTCCGAAAGAGGCTCAGTGGGCTAAAGCTAGGAAAACATAGCCTAGCTAGCCCAGGCCAAGGTTGTTGCTAGCTGCATCCGAGCCGACCATAAATTGATTAGATCAGTGATACAATTTGTCATAGAAATAGGAACAACCCAGCTGATTGGAATTTTATTTTCTATGATGCATGTATAAACAATTCAGAATATATATAATTTTAGTGACTTACATGGGCTATCTGTCCGCCGACTTCAGGCTCGATGACAGCATTTGTGAGCAGCGAGGTATTACTTGAGGATGGCAGATTCCACCTTTGTATCAAACTCCCAGGATCCAGATCATAACACCATGAAGTTTCAGAAATTTGATCGGAACAAAGGATGAACAGCAGAAGTGATAGCTGTAGGATGCAGATAGCTCCTAGGCAAACTGGATATGGGTCAAATCCGAAATGTTACAGGATATATTAACCTTGTCACGAAATGGGTCCAAAGTCCAGAACGGTGTAATATTAGTGTACTTCTTGAGAAATAGCCAACCTTAAAATCTTTGGGGATATATTAACATTGTCTCTGGAACATCACAAAATCCTATAGCATTAATTCGTTCCTGAAAATAGTCAGATCCAGAATGTCACGAGATACTGTATATTAACATTGTTAATCAATTCAAAATCTTTAAGTATTAGTGC
Organism: Echinochloa crus-galli; assembly: GCA_900205405.1. Classification (NCBI taxonomy): domain Eukaryota; kingdom Viridiplantae; phylum Streptophyta; class Magnoliopsida; order Poales; family Poaceae; genus Echinochloa; species Echinochloa crus-galli. Next base: position 1,330,051 of record OAMR01000340.1, read on the forward strand.
ACTCTTTAAAAGTTGCCAACTTGTAAATCTCGTGGGATATACTCTTTATTTTAAAAATATAAAATTTATAAAAATCTTGTTGGATACACGGTGGTCACTTTGAAATCTTGCAAAATATTGTGCATAAACTAATAATGGTAATATGTGTATATATTTAAATGAGGAAACAAGTAGCAGTTATTTTGATTCCATTAGCAAGAAAAATGGTAAATTCCTGCCTGGAACCTAGTCCTCGTAGATGAGAGAGTCATTAACTCATTATGTCTATATTGGAACCATTTTTTATGTGCTACTAGGTGCATTACACATTTTTAATCAGGTGAACTGATGATGATTATTAGAAGGCATATTATTATATTGACTGACGTTAGTATTAGCGTTAGTAACCGTTGGAGGGAGCCATAACACGGGGTTAAAGGCCCTTTTTGGCTCGTCTGGTTGTACATGTCACAAGTAAGCTATTCCTCACGTGACCGAGAGAAGGTCATAGACATGATCCCCTATTGAGGCTGCCCATACCCTATACCCAGTTTGAACAACACTCTAAGGTTTCCATTACTAATCTTGAACACACACCCACTTTCAAAAGGAAACACATACGAGCTTTATTTTGTAAAACATATGAGGCTTCGATAAAAAGATTTGGACTCTCTCTCCAATAAAGACTCCAGTTGTTATATCCTTCCTAATGGGGCACGACTCGACTAGTCTCTACCTAATTTTAAAGCAAGGATTGATTCCAGAGTACGTGATTCTGCGGTACGTCATAATAATTTTACAATAAAGACCCTAAAAGTTCTATTATTCATCCACAGTCCTTTTTCTCGACCAACACAGTTTCGTCCATCGTTCGTGAAGTGCTTCTGTTGTCGGTCATGGACTTCCTAACTGATAGATTTACAATCCAAATCCGATACGTTTCTGTGTTTTCTAATTAAAAAAATAAGGATATAGTTTATTTATTTCTCTAATTCTTCAATCTTCAATCGGAACTAAAACTCCACCCACCTGGCCACCCGTAGCAGGCAAGAGTAGGAGAAGAGACGAACTAGGGGCATGCAGCCACGGTCGTGTCCGCCCCGCGTTGGGCATCGAGTTCCTCTCCTTCAACTACGATACCCTCCCGTTGCCGGCCGCCACCTCTCCCGGCAGAATTGGTGCGTGTCTCCTCTCGTACGGAACAAAGATGCTACGACTGAAACAAATCGGCATGTGATTGATTGAATTGACATGCTGTTTGGAGAACTGGAGAAGCATATCGTCGAAACAGAGCCAGAAAGAGATTCATGCCGTTATTCAATAAGCCACACTTCATCAAGCAGGTTCGCGACGCATCTTCGATTGTGTACTAATGACGTTCCTACCCAACTCATGCGAAGGAAACTTGTGTGAGAGCGCATCTTCAGTTGCTCTTGCTCGACTGGCTGGTGAAAGGCAGTCTGACTCGTTGACGCGCACCGTTGCATGCGGCAGGCACGATCATCCTGATCGGTATAGCCTAGCTTTATCGTGTTCGAGAACAACAGCAGCGGCCAGCCTGCTGACGTCCGGGTGATGCCGCTGCTATCACGCAAGAGCAGGCTCAAAGACCAGCACAAGCATCGTCCGCAACCTTCACGTACCTCCACTCGGATTATTCAAATTAATAGCTAGATTTGCAATTAAATTTGGAGCCAATTGCAATTTTGAAAATAAATAATGTAGGTCATACATGAAGGTATCACATGACACTTTTTTTATAATGTGTTATCATGCGAGTCTTAGTTCTTACTCGTTGCAACGCACGGACATGTTTGCTAGTATACCTAATATAAGGAGGAACTCCAACCATTATCAAGGCATGTGCCATTTCAGTACCAAAAATGAAAATTAAGTCCCTTAGGTCATAGTTACACAAATATTTATTAAAATACTTGAAAAATCAATGCAACAAACAAACTGTGGTAAAAAACTTGCGGCTTTTAGTTTTATAAACTAGTTTTGAAATTTTAAGAAGGGTTTGGTTTTGTTCAAATTTAAAAGGTTTGATACTTAGGATTTTTTGAGAATGGTTTAGATTTTTTTTTCAATTTTAAATAGATTTTACATTTAAACGGAGTTCAAAAGGTTGGGTTTTTAGAGTTGTTTGTATTTGAAGATTTTAAATTATCTGGATTGTATCTAAATACAAATATAGTTCAAATTTAAATAAAGTTGAGTATTGGAGTAGAATTAGGATCAAGAGTAAACAAGTTACAAAACACATTAATGGACTTTATGCATGATTTTAAATTAGACATAGTTTAAAATATTCCTAGCTAACTAAAAAGGAGGAAATACATGAATTGCTGGAATATTAAAAATGCTAAAAAAATATGATCTTTAAATGCTCTAGAAATCGGGGTGTTACAACATTGCCCCTAAAATTTGATGTCTAGGTCCATCTAAGTAATTGGCACTGAAAACAACCAAAAAACTATACGGGCTTGTTGTTTGAAACTAATTACTGGCCTTGTCAATTGATCCCATCCAACATGTTCTTCAAGTGGGATACACACATGTTCCACAGTATCTCTATCTTGTTCGGCCTCTCTTTTCCATAAGTCTGTCTTTGGTTCTCTCATATGCCTCCTCCAATGGTTGGAATCATCAGTAGCTATAGCTCTTACGTCTAGAAGATAGTGTAGGAGTTGACACTAGTTAAAAATTAACACTAGCTCTTACATCTAAAAAGCCACACGCATCATTTCTATATGATTTAAGGTTGTGTGCATGAAACTATAGGTTAAACAATAGATATCTCTTCTTCACCCTCTTCCACGTGGACAAGAAACTGATATGACCTACGAGCTAGCTGGCTTAGTATCATTGGAGGAGGCCTATGTCTCTCTCTCACCTCGTAGTCTCGTTGTAGCTTTGATAGGAGGTTGTGCGGACGCTCAGAGTGGCAGGAGCCCTGAATGGGCGTGCTCGTGTTCTATATGGGTGGTGGACCTTGCCCATGGAGGCAGTGCAGCCCCGACTTGAGTGGCGGTGGCTTAAGCCAAAATGCGGAGAAGCACACATTGTCCTAATTAACGGACGTCTATGGCAAGTGCGGCGCAGCTCGGTAAGGCTCGGCTGCACAATGCGAGCAACAAAGATGTCACAAAATACGAGTGACAACACATGCGGCAAGGCTAAGGTGGTCGGCCTCCTCAGGGCGGGCGAATCGAGCTTGAGCTCGAATGGGAGAGCATGAACTCTAGTGTGGGAGAGTCGATCTCACCCTCACCAATGCAATGTTAGGCCTTGGCGGCACACATAGATATGGTGGAGGAAGAGTAGTAGACGGACACGATGGATGCCCGATTTAGGTTGGACATGATGTCATTTCTATAAAGGTTATCACATTTCTCTATGACAGTCATGCAAAACAGCTATTCCTATATGTATATAGGGGCTGATTGGTAGGGTGCATAACACCCTATCCAGACTTCGATAGTAAGGTTGCGTTGATTGGTTGCCTGCACTAGGCTTTAACCAGGCTTATGCAATGCAAAAGGCCTGGTACGGCCTGCATTGGAAACGCAGATTCCCTCCGTTTCCACCCTGTGCAGCCTGCACAAGGTTCGGTGGAGAAAAGGCTTCTGTTCCGCTCACCTCTTTGCGCGCCGCATCTTCTCACCGCGAGTCCGCCAGCGACAGGTGCCTCACCGAAGCTCGATTCGACCGTGTTTGAGCTCGGGGGAGGGGGGCGCGGCAGCGGCGGGAGGAGCCGTGCAGCAGTTCTTCACGAGCACCGGCGGCGGTGGCATGGACGAGGCGCCCCTTTGCTGCGGAAGGAGGTGGCCGCCGGGGACCCGCTCGCGGACCGCGCCATCTGCCATCTCTGATGCTTCAAGGTCTTGGTTTCTCGCCGGCAGACATGGATGCAGCAAACAGCAGCGGTACGGACACCAGCAAAGCATAACTCCACTCGCCCTCCAATCGAAGCAACTCCACTCGCAACTCCAGCAAAGAAGAAATGAAATGAGCCACTCGCACTCCAATCGAAGAGCAATAAGAAGAGAACAGATAACCAGATTTCAATCAAAGAGAAAGCAAAAGAAAATTAGATTTCTGTCTTATCATCTTCTTGTTCCACGATGTGGTCAGATTGGGAATAGAGAAGGAAGCAAGAGCTAGCTGGAGTTGCGATGGGGGAGAGAGAGGCCAGCAGAGAGAAAGAAAAAGAAACGGTGGCATATAGCGGAGGTGGGGCGGGGCGCGGCGGAGTAGGGGCTGGCGCGCCGGACGGTGGTGTGCAGCAAAGGTGGGGCGGCGAGCGGCGGAGGTGGGGGTGGCGCGCCGGGCGGTGACGTGCGGCGCGCGGCGGAGCTGGTTGGGCAGCGCATGGGGCGGCGGGCGGCGGAGCAGGGGCGCGCCGGCCTCCTTGACGTCGCCGGCGGCCGCACGTCAAATAGAGAGAGAAGACCGGTAGAAAGGAAAGAGATAAGATGGTAACTTCACCTTCCATCGGTGCAAGGTGAGTGTATCCCTCAATACATCCAACCAATCAACATCTTAGATAATGCTAGCCATCTTAAGCCACCCAACCAATTACGGCCACCTTACATTGAATTAGCCTGGTTAACGCTGGCCTGGCCATATCCTAGCCTGGCTAACAACTAGTGCAGCCAACCAATCAGCCCCATAGGCATATAACACGTACAAATACTAACAGTTTGCACACCGTACCAATCAAGCATCAGTTCACAGTGTTCACACACAGAAGTACGGAATATACTTGTCACAGACTCACAGTCATTGCACGACTCCCCCGTGGCAAACAGTTACAAATAACAGGATAGTAGCTGGATAGGAGCTCTCCAACGACGACAGATAAGTATCAAAAAAAAAACGACGACAGATCAGACCACATCCGGCAGTAGAGGTCTGCGTCTCAGACCTCAGGATCACGGTCCGGCAGTGCGGTCACCGTGGATCCGTCCGAAGCGCTTTCCTGATGCACTCGGGGCGTGTTTGGATGGAGCCCTGCCAGGCAGCTCGCCGGCCAGGCAGCCATCTTGGCCCCAGGCGACCGAAATCGGACGCCTGGGAGCGCTGCCTGCGCCAGTCAGCTTTACGCAGGCGCCAACCAAACAAGCCCTCGGGGCGGAAAAGGTGCCCGCAGACCAGCCTGGCCACCTTCTCTCCCTCCGCGAACTCTGTCAGACAAGCCGCACAGTAGGTGTACGCGGACTCAGGCGCGTACGCAGTCCCCGACGGTGGGTAAGCTACCATGTCAAGGACAAAGTAGCGCACGCGGATCGCAAGCCGAACTCTGCGCCATAGGCTAGGGAGCTTGAAGAAGGCGAGGGTCAGTAAGCACAGGCCTGGTGGTACGGTCAGGAGCAGGATGACGAAGATCGCGGCTCCAGACAGCGGCCGGCGGAAGAAGCCAGCACCGCCCAAGAAGTCAGCAAGGTCATCACCCTGCGGAGACGCCGCCTTTGGAGAAGCCATCCTTCCTGCGCAAAGGGAAAAGGGGAAATTACGTTAGAGGCACCTAAATTACAGTAAGGTACATGTGGTTGTAAAATAGAATTTTTTCTACTTAAAAGTGAATTGGAGTCCTCAGTTTGACAAACGCTCGGTCATTCTCATTGACCTACAGCAGCAGAACGGCAGTAACTACTTCAGTTGATAATACAAATAGACAGCAACTTTCACTAAACACACTTCACAAAACATATATGAGCAGCGATACGCCATGAGCATGTGTGGTAGCAATCAGACAACACTAGTGATTTTCTTTACTGTCTCATATGGGCTATTATAATAAAGGGACTCAATCTTGCGGGGCCTCGGGCTATTAATTCATATGGGCTATTATAATAATAAGTGACTCAATCTTGCTGGGCCTCAGGATATTAATTCATATGGGCTCTACTGGTTGGGCATATGTATTACCGAAAACCTAAACGGCTTCTGGAAGTTTTTTTTACCAACATGACTTTCATTGTTGGAGATTCATGCAATGGCTACGATCACATATTTATTTGGGTTTGCAGCACGCGGCTGGAGAGTTGACGGACGTCAGCGGTCGAGTGAAAGGACGGGTGAGAATCTAATCTGAGTTTGAAAATTTAAATGTGATTTTCTTCTAAATCTTTAATCCTTTTCAAATCCGTTTGAACCACTATATTACTTAGAATTAATGTAACAAAATAAGATCTAATATGAGTATATTTTTATTTTATATGTGTATATTTTAGAACCAACATTTCTAATATGCTATTTCAACATTCTGAATAACTATCTCAACATCATAAAAGTAGTGTTTCAATATTTCCGCACAAAATGTTGATCTAGTTTATCCGAATCAGTGAATTAAGTTTGAGAACATGTTGAACCTAATATTTGAAAATGTTGACTTCATTATTTCAACACTTTGAGCATGTCAATTTAATTTTTATGTGACAAATGCTAGAATGGTATAATCGGAATGTTGAATTGTTGTTTTCAAATGTTGACTGCAAACATTGTACATCTTATTAGTACACACTAGCTAGTGATATTAGAAAAATAAAGAAAGAAAAAATTCCACGAGGGTACTTCTGTGCCAGACATTTGATTTAACGACGAAAAAAAATCTGCGGCACAGCCGCGACTCATTTAATTCATGTGCCCACGGTGGCGGCTTTTTTTTTTCTTCCACAACTTTATTATTGGGCCTTGTTGGACCTCTAAGCCATGTTGCACGGAAGCTATATAAGAGCCCCTATGTATTACTAGGCCCGTGAATTGGCTTGTAGTCCAATGGTAGGACGGTCCAGTGGGACACTACCCACCAGGGTTCAAATCCTGATGCTCGCACTGTCGGACCTTAGTACCGGCAATCCATTTGGGGTACCCGAGTGGTTGATTTGTAGGCGAGGCGATCGTCGAGCTAGTAGCTTGATGGTACACAGGAGGCACTGATTTAGACAGGTTCGGGCTACCCGGAGGTATAATACCCTACATCTTGTGTCCGCGGCGTTGCTTGTATTGCTTGGTACTCGGCCGAGCTTCAGGAAGCTGGGACGAGCATATGGTTTACAAGATGTGATGTGATGCGATGGTTTTCTGGCGTACCCTCATAGGGGTGCCCTAGGCCGCTTTATATAGAGTAGCGGGCTAGGGTTTACAAGTCGGTTTTCATCTAAACCTACTTGGTTCCGACCAGGACTCTAGTACGAGTCGGTTGCAACCGAATATCCCTGGATATCCGGATGAGCCGCCCGCCGGGTCTTCATCAAACTTGTCCACCAAGTCGGGGTGCCTGTGTGGGGCGCCTAGAGGTAGAGGTCGGCCCATAAGCCTGTCAGATGTGGGCCCTGGCCGTCGTAGTCTAGTCTGACAGTGGGCCCATGGGTACCCGTATCCCACACGCACCTTTTTCTGGGATTTACCAGGATTTACGGGCGCTATGCGTTAAGTGGTAAGCGGCGTTCCCGTCGACAACGAGGTGCCAATAGTGACTTCGGGAATCTCCAGATCTGCCGGTGCTCTGTTCAGTCCTTCGGAGGTGCTCATAGGGCAGTCCTTAGGAGGTGCTCATAGGGGTAGGGTAGCTATGCGTTAAGTGGTAAGCGGCGTTCCCATCGACAACGAGGTGCTAATAGTGACTTCGGGAATCTCAAGATCTGCCGGTGCTCTGCTCAGTCCTTCGGAGGTGCTCATAGGGTAGTCCTTCGGAGGTGCTCATAGGGGTAGAGTAGCTATGCGTTAAGTGGTAAGCGGCGTTCCCATCGACAACGAGGTGCCAATGATGACTTCGGGAATCTCTAGATCTGCCGGTGCTCTGCTCAGTCCTTCGGAGGTGCTCATAGAGGTAGGGTTTGCGTACGTTCATAGGGGTGAGTGTGTGTACGTGAGGGTCTGCGTTGTACTGTGTAATTCTAAAAAAATATATTACTAGGCCCGGAAAGAAAATTTGAATGGCTGATCATGAGAGCTCATATCAAAGAAAATAGGTATAAATAGGCGATAACTTACATCGTAGCAATTAGACTCCAGAATGACCATGAGACATAGAGCATGAAAGTAAGACTAGAGCTATAGTAAATAGTGATAGACAACATGAATACACGTCACTTTTAATCGAGTGGTCATAAAAGTGACGCTTTGCGATGACAGGGGATATGTCCTAGAGCTATAGTAAATAGACGTTGTAGAGCTATAGCTCTATGTCATTAGGCCCATAGGACATCCGGTACAGATAACATCAACTCATCAAGGACACCTGGTCCATTTGATGAAATTACAGTTTGCCTACGAACAGGGGCGGACAGGAGCCGGGAGCCAGGCCGACGCATAGGACCAGTAAAGAGCCCATTCTAGCCGCTAGATTTAGGCCTTCAATGCTAAAGTATGGAAAAAAATCAGCCCGGCCCTAGTGACCCCAGCCTTCTATCCGCCCCTGCCTACGAAATCAAGGCGGTGTCTAGTCTATACTATAAAAAATGAGATTTGAAAACATTTCTCACCAAGATTAGGCCCACCCACCACTTCCACCCACCTCACAAAAGTCACAAAAGGACCCACCTGCCAGTAACTAGGACGATGAAAAGGAGGGGGAGGGACATTCCCAAGTGTTTTTCTCCCAAAACCTTAAAACTTTTCTCACCTACCCCACCCGCATGTACCATACCCACGTGGACCCACCATACGACCTAACCCTAACCCCACGCCCCCATCCACCCGCGCTGCCGCCCGCTCCCATCTCCCCTCTCCCGCTCCCCTCCACTCCCCGCCCCTCCACGCCTCCACCGCCGCCGCCTCCCGCTCCACCTCGCCGCCCCGGCCGCCGCACCGGATCGTCGTCTCCCCTTCCGTCGTCGCCTCACGCTGCAGCACGGCCACGCGGCGACCGGGCCATGCGCGTCTCCTTCAACGTCGGCGTCCACTTCGCCGTCATGACGAGCTCTGCCGGGTAGTGGAAGCGGAGGAGCTCTGCCGGGTGAGCACGATGGCACGACAACGACGCCAACGCCCGGCTGCGGAAACGCACACCAGCCCCCTTGATCTGTCCTTGCTTTGCCACCACACCACCTCGTCAGCATTGGGAGATTGACTGCAGGCTTGTCAATGATGCACATCAGCTTTGCAGTCCACCGATCCAAAGTGATCCAATCCATGGAGATCACCTCAATCGTGCATCAACACCCACAAAGGTACACAAGATCCTTGCATCCAGCCACAAACCAACAATTCGATTCAGTTATAGGGCTTTAATTTTTTTTCCCTTTCAATACCCCTACACTGCTGCATGGCAACGCCCTACACTCTAATCCCCATCAACTGATTCTTGCTTGCTGGACGCTGGAGCCTCGAGGATATCTAGCTGCGGACGATGCCCTCTTCCGCTGCTTGGAATCTCATTGCTACAACGGTGGCATCTTAACTTTCAGGCCTGCACGCACCGAGAAAAAAAAAGGCAGGAAATTCTAACTGATAGTAGCTTCCTTTCTAATTTTATTGATTATTCTTGTTTCTTTCATTTAGCAAACTAGCTTTCCACTATGTGATTATTTGTTTATGTGTGCCCAGTTTAGTATCAGGGTTTTTATAATAGATATTTTGAACACTTAATTGAGCAAGTTAATTTGTAATTCATAGGAGAATTTAAGTTGTCATATGCACTACATTTGTATTTTGGTTGCTTCTCCTTAATGTGTAGACAGTAGCACGACCTCTGCTCCAATTGACTTGAGTGGTAGAAACGTTAGGAGTTCCAACTTGTCATTTATATATCCGCTGATTTAAGTATAGCAACCATTTCTGGAATGATATGCATTGGACTATGTAAATGTAATGCATGTAAATAAAAATTTTCTTGTTACTCAGGTAGGCAGAGATATCTTGTCTGAATGGGAAAGCGATTTCTTGTAATTGGTCGGAATGATACGGTCTTGTACTCCTAAAATTGTTCTCCAATCTTAGCTACTACACTACTCCACACACCCCCATCACAAACGGTTCAAAACGGCCATCACAAACGGTTCTCCGTTTGTGATGTTCCGTTTGTGATGCCCCCATCACAAACGGTTCGTTTTCCCAACCGTTTGTGATTTCCTGTGTCCGAAATAAACCCAAAAAAATACGAAAACAATAGGGAAAAAATTTATTTTCATTTGGGGAGGCCACCGTTTGTGATTTCCTGTGTCCGAAATAAACCCAAAAAAATACGAAAACAATAGGGAAAAATTTTATTTGCAAGTCGCGCCATTTTTTCGCGCATAGTTCGCGCGCTCCGCGGCCGGCCGGGTTCGAACTCACGACCTCTTCCTCGCGCGTAGCCTCCTCTACCACTCCACCTGTCCGTCACCGTGACTAGATAGCGTTCCGATTCCTATCATATTATACCAGACCGAGTTTAAATTGCTTATTTGAGACCCTAAACGACTTCAAATCAAAAAATGTTGAACTACAAAGTTTCCTAACTTTTCGAAACCTACAACTTTCATGTTGACTATTTTTTCATCCGAGGCGGTTTACGAAATTTGAATTTCAAATTTGAGAATATTCAAACTTAGATTTAGCAACTAGATGACTTCAAATGACAAAGTTGTCAACTACAAAGTTTCATGACTTGTCGAGATCTACAACTTTCATGTTGACCGTTTTTTCATCCGAGGCCGTTTACAAAATTTGAATTTCAAATTTGAGAACATTCAAACTTAGATCTAGCTAACTAGATGACTTCAAATGACAAAGTTGTCAACTACAAAGTTTCATGACTTGTCGAGATCTACAACTTTCATGTTGACCGTTTTTCCATACGATGTAGTGAGAGTAACATTGTTCACAAATCTTATAGGTCTCTCTTATAGTTTTGGAAACTATAACTCTATGAGAGAGATAGATTTTATGAACAATATTCATATGAATTTGTCAAATGAAGAAATGACCAAAGTGAAAGTTGTGCATCTTGAGAAGCCATACAACTTTGTAGTTCAACACTTTTTGATTTGAAGTCATTTACTATTTCAAAATATGGTTTGAACGTGTACCATACACATCATCATAAAGGGTCCAAAAACCGTTTGTGATGAGGGACATCACAAACGGTTGATGGGGGTCATCACAAACGGTTCTAATACGAACCCTTTGTGATGTCCCAACATCACAAACGGTTCGTATTAGAACCGTTTGTGATGCCCCTCATCACAAACGGTTTTGGTAAAACCGTTTGTGATGGGGGTATCACAAACGGTTTTTCAAAACCGTTTGTGATGCTGCCGTTTGTGATGTCGCTTTCTGTAGTAGTGCTACATGTATGCTGGCGTATAACTGTTTAGAATAATCAAGGTACTAACTTTTATACTGCATTATTCTTTCGGAGGACATGGATATTTCTATCCAAACACATCTCAATGGCTGGGAGATTCGGTGGCTTAATAATGATGTTTTGGTATGGTCAATTTATTTGCAGGATATCTATGATTGGTTTGAGTTGTTAGTTTCCTTTTTGTCACCCAGAGGAGAGATTTGACATAAAAACAAGTGGTGCTGGTTATTTTTGTCACTGGTTCTAGATGAAGTGGATGCAAAGGAGGATTACATGAAATGCTCCATGCAAGGATGCCAACCATGGCTGCCCATCGAGTCATCGACCTCACTGGTAAATCCGACTGTACTGAACTACTTTTTTCATATATCTATATTCCTATATAAAAACTATATTGCAGTTGTGTGATTGACCCATGTTAATGCCAATGACACCAGTGGCGACGAGGAGGCCGTGATGCCACCCTACAAGAGGGCACGGATGCATCGTGAGGGAACGCCTCTCTACGGGCCAGACGGCCCTGCGTGCCCAGGGCCTCCAGAGGCGGCAGCGTCAGAGCGGCGAGCGAGAGGGTATGATCGATGGCCAAGTCTCACGTGATCGATTGGCCGGTGAGCTCTCCCAGTTCTGCATCCCGACCTTGACTTGCTGCATTCATGGATTCGATTCTGGTGTGTCATTTGTTCACCTGCTCAGATGGGTGTTCTTCGCAGAGCTAAAGGAGATGCAGACCACGATGGCAAAGTTTTTATTGATCCACAACGGACTCCTCTCTACAATCCGAGGTTGTCTTACCTCACCCACCGTTTTGATTTTTGTTGTGTTATTTGTTCCCTTGATAGACGGATCGTAGACCATCAGACTAGGCTTCGAATTCACAGATGAAATGTCCTTTGTGTACCTGAAAGAGATGATGCCTAGACGATGCCCTGCAACCTCATAGAGGATGGCTGCTCTGGCATAAAGGTCCAAATTAAAAAGGTACATTATTTGCATTTATGGAATTAGTATTATTTGATTAGCTTTTTCTTTAGAGATTTAGCTCAGGTTCTAAATTATCCAATGTATAGAAACAAACTGACATTTGTCTCGTATACCACACTTGTAGGCAGGACTCACTTGTCCTATGCCATGGACCATCTTGAATTCTTGATGAAGGATAAACCAATAGTTCTAGGTGATGTGTATTCTCATATTGGTGAGAACGAAAATGTAGGTATGGCTATTATCACACTATACTTTCATTGTCCTGTCTTCTGGCCAGAACCTGTTGTAGGATTCTCCATGTATATCTGATGCAACATAGACACCGATGCACTTTACTGCAGATGGCCGACCTTCATGTCCTAGCATTTTAGCCTCGACATCATTGTTTTAGGAGAGAAAATGGAGGTATGTGATCAGGTATCAGTGATAATAATCTTCAGATAGGGCTGGGAGTCACACAGGGAGGGAGGTAGGGAGGGAGATGTGTCAAACTAGACGACTTGGCTAATACTAAAAATAGTGTCATGGTTATACTAATGTTTTAGAGGTGATAGCTTGGTAATGTTGTTTTTCGTAAGAGTTATGTATCCATGAAAAAATGAATATATGTCGTTTAGTGAACATGTAAAAAGAAGTACAGTATCGCAAATGGATCCAGATGTTATGGAACATATAAGAGGCTCTCCACAAATTATTTGTTTTAGTACTGGCAATTCTTTTCTTTCTAGCATGGGCAGTTGATTATATTATATAAATAATATCTGCAAAAAGGAATTCGCTTGCCAAACATCAGTAGGGCACTGTTTTCTACATCATGTGTGAGTTCTTAAACCGATCTTAGTAGAAGGGTTTGCTACTTTTGAAGAAAACAAAATAAAGTTTTGAGAGCGTGCTCTCTAATAACATCTGCCATATTTTTCGAGACATATTTTTTATTTTCCAGAATCTGTAGAATATATACAAAATGCCAACATGTTCTTCAGCTGTCAGCTGTGTTTCTTGTCTGTGATTACGAGCTTGCTGAAATGTGCATGAGCTGTTTAGCTACCAACAAGGAGATGGGGCAGCTTTTAGAAGGAGATGAGGATTTAGAATCTGTAAATAGATTTATTTATCTATCTACACTTCTTTGTTTTTCATATGAGATGAATTCTTTAATATGTCTTTTTTTTGATGATGCAGATGAGTGAGATGAAGTTTTACATATGGAACATGAAGGAGTAGGATCGGAGGCAACTACCTCAGATCCGGTTAAGACCTCTTATTTTTTGTTTTGAAACTGTAATTTTAGGTCAACATCTCTTTGTTTTTTTAAATGCGGATGCAGATTATTGAGATTAGTAAATTGATGGGTCCACTGTCCAGTTTTAGTAAATTGATTAGAAAATATGTTCCTAGCACATGTACTGAATTATTATTTTTATTTGGATCGCTTCCTATTCTGTGCTGCATCACTTTTGTATTTATAACATTTATTTTTTGTTTGTCAATTAGTGCAGTAATAGACAAACTTTTTGACAGAAATAGATCAGTTTCTGTTATCATCCAACCTTAAGGTAGATTGTAAATTATTGCTCATCATATCTTTTTTTTATGTTTATTCTTTTCCTGTCAGAGCTGAACTATTGTGTGATAAAAGCTTTTGTAGGCTTATATTGCCATGGTAATTAAAATTCCAAACTAAAGTAAAAGATTATTTTGATATACAGCTCCTTTGCGTGATTCAAAGATACATGTACTGATGGTTGGGTAAAAATTTCAGTTTAAGGGATTCTACACACATATCCACGTAACTGATGCTAAATATAAAATTATAACTTTTAATGCAGTTTTTTCTTTAAAAAGACAGGTCTGAGTGCTGACCAATTTATGTTAACTCATGTATGCAAAAATGGATGGAGTACTGAAGTTTTTGCTTAAGTGTTTTTAAGGCTTTTTTAATAAATTGTTGTTGAAGACTATACTGGCAGGTTACTATGACTTAAAGTGTGAAAAAATTCTGTTAAATTGATTAAAGAATGGGGTTTTTAGTACACAGAATGGTTTTATGTAAGCCTTTTATACACGTGCGTGCCGCATGTGCACGCTACTATTTGCTGAAACACCTATGAGACTCGTACGTGCATCAGTTTCCATTGCCATCTCATGTCCATCTGTAAAGTTCAATTGAGAACGACAAAGATAGGATAATTCAATTGCCCCTTGAATTCCGTCTCCATATTATTTTATTGCTCAAGAAAGCTGCTGGTGTCATGCTTGCATCATGCTTACCAATAATTTTTCTTTTCCCCAAGTACATGCACGTAAATATCAGAAGCTCTGCCTACCTGCATGGAACATCTTTGGTTGACCTGTTTTTCAGTACAATGTCACCCTATATATGTCTGTACACCTGTTCGTTCATTTGTTTTTGTATACACAGTTATCTCAAAAATTTGGTTGTGGCCTGACTAATTGTCTATGTTGCTGCAGGAATCAGGATCACATGAGAAAGCGCCTTGAATTCCAGGTTCACGTGCAGATGTGAACTGGTATTTTGTTCACAGGCCATTGAAATTTCATAATGCAGAGCTACCTGTACTTGTGAAATTATTCTAAAAAGTCAATATTAGACCGCAAAAGCTATTTTGGAGTACTGCCACATGATTAGTATTGATCTTTCGTGAAGAATAATATAGTGTGTGAGATAAGATGGCGTTGCTTTCTGCTGGCATATTAGTACTGAAGGTTAGAAAATTTCTTTGATTTCTCATAAACATCCACTCAACTTAAAGGTCCAATTTTTTTTATTGTGACTATTTCTTTGGTTCTGTTTTTTTTAAATAAGAAAATTATGCAAACAATTGGTAAATTATTCTACATCCCCTTAAAATGAGTAATAAAGGCATTGACTTTGTGTTTTTTTATTCATTTTGCAATGAACAGTGGTGCCGGTTATAGAAGTGCAAGCTCCAAATTTGATGGTACGTGATTTCTTAGGGGTGTAATGTTGCCTAATTCTTCATGGTTAAAGTGCAATTGTGATATTTTCTGTTTTTTGGTACAGACTTTACGTAATCAATGTCCCATGGTGCTCATCTGAAAAGAGTATAGTACTTTTAGTGAAAGGCTCTCTTCATAAATTGAATAGAATCTATCTATACTAAAAGGATCCTAGAGAATTGAAAACGTTTTCTACCAAAAAATCTACCCCCACCCTCTCACAAAGGCCCCATCTGTCAGATTTCTTTTGGGGTGGGGAACGTGGGAAAGGTGGGAAAAACTTGATGTTCCATGCGCTTTTAGTTCATTCTCCGCAAAACTTTTTTCACCCAACGTCCCGCGCGTACCCACCTCCGGCCAGGTGGGCCCCTAACTCCCCACGTGCACACAATTATCCCGTATTGCTAATAGATAAAAGATTGTAGAGTTTTTCTCCATATAAAAAAAGACCAACTAACTCGAAAAATAATGTGCCTCTAAATTTGAGAATAGCTACAGCTCTATATACACACGTGCGTGCGCACGTGCCGCGGCTGCTAGTATAGTATAGAAACAGTATGTTTGCAGGATGCCTGCCTGGACGCCAGCCCAGATGCCCCATCTCCTTAGATGATTTGCAACGGTCTGTGAACGTCGTCTACTTGCTTAAGTTGCCCCATCTCCTTAGGTTTGTAGAAGTTACTTTATTTACATATCTGAGACTCGTAGATGCATATCCTAATGTCCAAGTTATAGCGAAAGATATTATTTTTTCTTTTTTATTTACCTATGTATTGAGCAATCCTGATCCTGATATGTGGCCTATATTTCTTTATATTGATCTATAAATTACAAGTTTATTTTGTTTCATATTGTTAATCTATTAAATTATTGTCATCTTTCGCTACAATTTTAAAAACTATTAAAAACTATTAAAAAAACTATTAACTCATTAAAATACTTAGAATACCCTGTTTCGAAAATTTTCTAACATAAGAATGTGAAATTCAATCTAAATTGAAAAGATAAAATTCTTATTTACTATGTTTTTCTAATACACGCGCGTGCCGCGCGTGCACTCTACTAGTTCCCGTGAAAAGGGGAAAAATTCTCTCTCCAAAATTCACATTCACCTATCACATCAAATCTCTCTCTTTATGCATGAAGCATTAAACGTGGGTAAATAAAAAAACTAATTGCATGGTTTTGATGTACACGACGAGAGGAATCTTTTGAGCCTAGTTAGATCATGGTAGGACAATGTTTATCACAAACAAACGAAAAGTGCTACAGTATTCGATGTGACTTTTTCACCCCACTTTTTACCTCTTTTCAGGGAAGTAACACCCCCCAAGTGTCTTTTTGTGCTAGACTGGCGTGAAGACAATCTGGGGCCGCCTTGACTTCTGATTCTATAATAACCAGTGGCGAACCCAGAACAAAAATTTTCAATAACCCTGAGCAAACATACATTCGGCCTTCATTGCACAACGTTGCGAGCTGCTCTCCTGCAAGGTTACGCAATTATTGGCCCTGGACAAAGCGATTTAGTTATATGTACGAGAACAGATCATCACAGCTGGACATAATCTCCAGTGCAAAATTAATGCACAACACAAGTAGCGTCTTATTACAGGTTTCTGATGATTCAGCGGACCATGATTCATCCATGGAATGGCAACAATATATAGTTGCTCCACTTGCCTGGTAAACCTGAGGGTGTTTGTGTGGTATGTGATGCACTGCCAATATGAATATAGCCACGGGAAATAAAAGAGTTACATCTGATACCCAT